>PVJI01023189.1:0-23985 GCA_004026765.1 Micronycteris hirsuta
CCGCTGACAGTCTTATGGGGATTCCTTTGTAGGTAACTGTCTCTTTTTCTCTTGCTGCTTGTAAGATTCTTTCCTTATTCTTGACCTTGGGTAATGTAATTATGATGTGCCTTGGTGTGTTCCTCTTTGGGTCCCGCTTCTTTGGGGTTCTCTGAGCTTCTTGGATTTCCAGGAAGCCTATTTCCTTTGCCAGATCTGGAAAGTTTTCCTTCATTATCTGTTCAAAAATACATTCAATTTCTTGGTGTTCCTCTTGTCCTTCTGGCAGCCCTATGATCCGGATAATGGGTCGTTTACAAATGTCTCTGAGGTTCCTGAGACCCTCCTCATTTTTCTGAATTCTTGTTTCTTCCTTCTGGTTCATCCCATTGGTTTGAGATCCAACCTCCTTTTTTTTTCCTGTTGGTTCCCTGTAAATCTTCCTCCATTATCCTTATCGTATTCTTCATCTGTTCAACTATTTGCATCTACCTATCTTCCAGGTTTTGTTAACAATTTGATTACAAGCATTTTAAATTGCGCATCTGATAGGTTGACTATTTTGTCATCCATTAGTTGTAATTTGTTCTGATCTTTCATTTTGGCCATTTTCATTCTTTTTATCTCGGTGCACTTGTCAGCTGGCAGGTGCCCGCAACCTGGGTTGCTTTTTGGATGACGTTGCCTCTGGGGGCGGGGCCTGGGAGGAAGCAATGGCGGCCTCTGATCACCGCAGGCTCCCGTCACTCCTCCGCTCCCCAGTTCCCCACCGCCTCTGCCAGACTGGGTTCTGTTGACTCAGCCCTGGCCTCTCTCCGGCAGCGTCGCCGGCTTGCGGGATTCACCTGTTGTTTGGGGCCACGCCCTGTTCAGGCACTGGCGGCGTGAGTCCCTCCATGAGAGCTGCCTCTCACTCCGTTCCTCCGCCTGGTACTGCCCCGCTTACCAGCCTGGATGTTCGTCTTCTCCTACCTCCTGGGTGTCGGACTTCCCTTCAGTTCGATTCTGTCCGTTCTAGTTGTTTAATTTTTCGCTACCGCGTTCGTTGTTTACACACTCTGGATGTGTGGGCAGCGAGTGCAACCACCTACGCTGCCATCTTGGCGGAAGTCTATTTATTTTTAGAGAGAGGGAACTGAGAGAGAGAGAAACAGCAATGTGTGGTTGCCTCTCACATGGCCCTCACTGGGGACCCGGCCTGCAACCCAGGCATGTGCCCCAACTGGGAATCAAACCAGGATCGCTTGGTTCCCAGCCCTCTCTCAATCCACTGAGCTACACCAGCCAGGCTGAAATAAGAAGATTCTTAATAAAAGAAAAGATAGTTTATATAGACTATTAATTTAATTTAAAAAAATATTTTATTTATTTTTAGAGAGGGAGAGGGAAGGAGAAAGAGAGGGAGATAAACATCAATGTGTGGTTGCCTCTCTCACTCCCCCAACTGGGGACCTGGTCCACAAGCCAGACACGTGACCTGACTGGGAATTGAACCAGCAACCCTTTGGTTCACAGGCTAGCATTCAATCCACTGAGCCACATCAGCCAGGGCCGACTATTAATTTAATTTTTATCCACATGTAGGGAAACAGTACAGTTGAACATTAATTACAGTATCATCTTTTATACATACTTTCACAATAAAAATTATGTACCTTACTTTAAACTTTTTTGATGATAAAATAATGTGACTTAATTAAAAGTATCCTTAATTACTTCAGATTCAAGAAAAACAGCTTGTATTGGCACTTTTGTTTTTCTGGGTATATCATAGAGCATTGCAAATTAATTGCTAAAATCATAGAACACCTAATCTTTTTTTTTTTTTTTAATTAAATGTATCAGGCTATGGCTGCTATGGCTGCTGTGGCTCAGTGGATTGAGCTCAGGCTGCGAACAAAAGGGTCGCCGGTTCGATTCCCAGTCAGGGCACTTGCCTGGGTTGAGGGACAGTTCCCCAGTGGGGGCCACATGAGAGGCAACCGCACATTGATGTTTCTCTCCCTCTCTTTCTCTCTCCTTTCTCTGCTCTCTAAAAATAAATTAAAATAAAATATTTAAAAAATTAAATGTATTGGGGTGGCATTGGTTAATAAGATTAAATATGCTTCAAGTGTACATTTCTGTGACACATGATCAGTATATTGCACTGTGTGCCCACCACCTAAAGCCAGATCATCTTCTGTCACTATGTATTTGGCCCCCTTTATCTTTTCGTACCCTCCCACCCCACTTCCCTTTGGTGATTACCATACTATTGTAGGTATATTTGTTTGTTTTTCTTCTTTGATCATTTGTTACTTTCAGTTTTATATCCTACATATGTGAAATCATATAGTTCTTATCTTTTTCTGACTGACTTCTTTCGCTTAGCATGATATCATGTGCTCGAAGTCCATTTGTGTTGTTGAAAATTTCAACATTTCATCTTTGATTATGGCTAAGTAGTAACCCATACTATATATGTACCATATCTTCTTTATCCAGTCCTCTATTCAAGGACACTTCGGTTGTTTCCATGTCTTTATCACCATAAATACTGCTACAATGAACATAGGGGTGAATATACTTTGCAAATAAATGTGTCACATTTTTGGTAGATGCGGGGTTGCTGGGGTTGCTGGGTTGTATGGTAACTGTACTCTGGATTTTTTGAGGAGCCTCCATAGTGCTTTCCATAGTGGCTGTACCAGTCTATATTCCCGCCAGCAGCGAATGAGGGTTCCTTTTTCTCCACAACCTCTCTAATACTTGCTATCACTTGTCTTGCTGATGATAGCCATTCCATCTTGATTGATTGTGGATCACATGGGTTACCCAGGCTTCCAATTCAAACAGAAAACCTGAAAGAATCACTGACAGTGAAAAAATGGTGTTGGGTTAGCTGTGATTTTCCAGGACATAAGAAAGGGGAAAATGGTGAATCTGAGATACTCGCTCCTCGAAGGTCTTCTAAGAGATCTTTCCCAATCATGGTCTGCAAAGATGCTTTGGTGTCGCCCCGGGCCCTTCTTCAGGGATGTTTTGTTGCCCCAGCCACACAGGTGGCCCTCAGCTCTCAGCCTCATCTATGCTTGTTTCAGCTGCAAACTTCCACTTCACGCAAGTTCACTATCCTCCTCTGTGAAGCCCACTGAGTGATAGGAAGGCAGGGAAAAGTCGAAAAAATTTGGTAGCCTTGGCCCAACTCTGGACAACTGTGCAAGGCAATTTTAGCTCTAGGGCACCCTGGAGAGGGTTCTTCTGAGACAAGAGTTGGGCTGGCACCCCACTCTCCTTCTCTCTCTTCCTCTCCTGCTCTCTGTTCCTCCCCTCTGCAGGTAGTGGTACCAAAGACATTCCCTAAGTGCTCGCCTCATCTTAGAGACAGCTTCCCAGAGAATCCAATTTGCCCCATGTCCAGAATCCCTTCTAGAGGATTCTCACTGCCCTGAGTATCATCGACTCTGTCATGACTTGTGTTAGACTTTATCTCATATAATTATGGGAAGAGAAACATGGTTGACAAGCCCAAGACATACACAGAGAATCAAAAATTCTTGACCGCTGTGCCTCCTGCTAGAGAGAAGACAGAATTGATGTGTTTGTTTATCGTTGGGTTTGTCCGCTGATCTATGTGACCGGGACTGTGTATCTTTAATTTCCTCTGGGATCCCAGCATGTGTTCAGTAAGTGCTGGTGGTCTGAACAAAGAAATCAATCCCATTCCTGAGAACTCTGGATTGCACTGACACTGTTATTTATCTAACAACTTGTGTGATCAAGTTGTTTTCAAATTTTACTGCTGGGTTTAAATTCACCATAATTATTGTGGGAGTTATTGCATGGATTTTGTACTCTAAAAAAGGTAGATTTCTTCACATATACAATGAAAAATGCAGTCAAAATTCCAGATATTTAATAGATATTTATAGATATCACAGGGAAATTAGCAAAATAATTTTCATCGACTTTCCTCACATGTGCATTATCTATTCCCTTAACAACAAAAAAGTGACATTCTGAAACATTTTTAAAGGCCTTTAAAATATCTTTAAATCTCAATAAAAGACATTGTATAACACATTTTTGTTTTGAAAATATATGTAGAGTTATAACTTTTATAGAACACAGATGTACATGTCTATTTCTATCATCTATTAGTCAGCTGCAATTACAGTTCTTTTTAAAACCATATAGTTTAAGGCATGCTTCTATGCTCCAAAGCTCTTTGCTTTATGCTAGATGTGAACATAGAATATTTAAGATGCAATGTGATAGTTGAGAAAAGGTACTTGAAATATTTCTGTTTGTATAAAATGAACCCAACATCAAAAGCCTACTGATAATACATACTTAAAATGTATTACTTCAGTTTTAATGTACTAATACATAAATAATCAAATAAATATATTAAATATGCTAGTATATTAATATAGAAAATACTTCTTGTAAAATAAATTAATGAAGTCTTATATTTTTCTATCAGTCATCAAGATGAAAACAGTCTTTAATCATTTAATAAAGTGCATTACAATTGCAAGTAAATATGGCCTCTGTATTTCCTGTTTCATGAATACATTTGATTTCAGTAATTACTATGAGCTTCTAGAATGTAGCAGCATTGATTGAGAAAGCACATTCCTAACCTAAAATTGCACATAGTTAAGAAAAATTAATTAACCAAGCAATACTGTGCTAATATTAATGATCTGGTTTATATTTATAAACACATTAATTTAGATGAAAATTTTTACAAGGAGATTACTTTTCAGAAGACTGTCCTAATGCCCTGCCTTAAACTTGAACATAAAATGTACTTTGTATAACAAATAAAAATGTTAGATGCAGTAGACTTCAATTTAGTTTGCTCTAGAATTTAGGACAAACATTCTTTCATTGGAAAATTTTAAATATCTGGAAAAAAGCTGACAGTTATCTGAAAAAATATCTGAAAAATATCAAACATAAAACTGAATTTAGTAATAACAGAAAGAAGTCAATACAAAAAAGTTTCAACATGGTGAAAGGACTCATGTATTCAATACATGGAGTTATTCTAGCTAAATCATTATTCAGGGAAAACACACCTGCTGGATGAATACAGTTAATAAAGTGAAAAAAATCCCCATAATTGAAAGGCTGAAAGTATTTTAACTGGCTTAAGTTGTGTTTGTAGAACAGGTTCTCCTATCCAAAATAATAATAATAATAATAATAATAATAATAATAAAATTAAATTAAAAAGAATATTATGTTAAAGCTTTGGTTTGATCTATTTAAAATTGCCCATCTATTGTACTTCAGAAAAATCCATCGTTTTCCCCATCCTTGAATGTTGGAAGATCACTGCCCACCTGATGCCATTTTTCACTGTCTGAGAATTTGGTTCTGGCTTTCTGTCTGAATTATAAGTGTAGGTGACCTGGCTGACTCACCAAATGATCCACAATTCAATCAAGGTCATGTTCCAATTTAATATTTGCCATTTGAAGAGAAAATTTCCTTCCTGAGGTCATGCTGAACAGAAGCTTCTATTGGATTATTCTGTAAATGGACAATTCTAGTTTTCCTAGAACAATGAAACCAACAAAAAACAAGCACCCCCCCCAAAAAAAAAAAAAATCAGGTTTAAAAACAAAAATGTCTGCAGAACTTAATTTGGTCTTCAGTTGCCGGCTACCGGTAGTCACTTGAGAATCTTCCTTTGCCGGTGCACGCTTCATCACCTTGTCCCAGAAATGGCATCCGGCCCGAGCGGGAGCACCTGGCCCTCGGTGGCACCTGGTGCCATGTCTCTTACTTCACTGCTCTTTGGTCATTCGTATATGACTAAGTTGGTCTGTTCTGCTGTAACAAAACACCATGGACTGGCTGGCCCATAAAGAACAGAGATTTATTTCTCACAGCTCTGCAGACTGAAAGTCTGAGTTCAGGGTGCCAGCAAGGGCCCTTTTCCAAAGGACAGACTTTTCCTGGTGTCCTCCCACGGGAGAGGGGTCAAGGGAGTGCCCTCGGGCATCTTTTAGAAGGAAACCAATCCTACTCAGGACCTACGCACCTTCCAGAGGTCCCACCTGAGAATACCATCACCCTAGGAGGTGGGTTCCAACACACACTTGTGTGGGACACATTCTGACCATTGCAGCAGTGTACATCACTGCGCGGCTCCTCTGAAGTTTCTCGGTCGCTCTGTCTCCACGTCCTTGTTTCTAAAGCATCTCTTCTCACTGCCATGGCAACGTGAGGATCCAGGCCCCCAACTCCAGCATGTGTGGGGACACTGGGGAGGTAGGGTCCTGTGAGGCTCAGAGAGACAGGTCAGCACTGCTTCAGCTCTCTCATGGTCCTGGACCACACCACGCAAATGTCTGAATTACTGATTTCATGCCAACGTGGCATAAGGAGCAGAAAATATTACTGATAGGTAATCACAGCTCCAGTTACTCCAGACACACACTGGTGAAAGGGGAGAAAGTGTTAAGTTGTGCCCACCAACTCTCAAGGAGGTTTTTCGAGGCTACCATACAACCCTTGCATCTGCATCCATCCACCTGGCTGGACCTCAAACACACGGTCACATCCGGCTGCAGGGGGCTTGGACAGGCAGTCTGAAGTTCATGTGACTAGGTGCCTAGGTAGAAGCCATAATGTTATGGAGGGAAGGGTGAACAGTGTACCCTTTGTTCGCCCAAATGTCCATGTTTTCATTTCTTTCCCTGTGCATGGATCACTCACCTTGGGGGAGCTGACCTTGAAGTCTTACCCACTTACTGCGTCAGACTCGACTGAACTGCACTACCAGGCAGTTAGAAACTTAGCTCTCACTCTCCACATTCCTTGGGTGTGTGTCAGGAAGCCTCCCACTCCATTCCCTCACTACTAAGGAAAGATTGCATGCAGTTCTCCAGGCTGAAGACTCTCTCCGCTGACTTGAGATAAAGAGGAAATGTACGTTCCCCAAACTGCACCCCACCTTGGGGACATCGGGAATGAAAACATAGCTATCTCTAAAGATATTTCCTTTCAAGCCTCTTACATTTAATATAAGTAAAGCACATGAAGTCATGTAACCCGCTTTCGGTGTTTGCCTTTTCCGAGGTCTCTGGGGTGGTGAACCTCATTCCTCACGCGCTGCTGTGTGATACTGATCACGCTTCCGTGTGTTAGTGACACAGTCCGTGATGACACCCTATTATGTATCTGTTGGTTTACTATTTGAGGTGAACCAAATATTTTTCTGTTTTCTTTTTTTTTTTGTATCCTTTTTTATTGATGTGATTCAGGCAGCTAAGCATATTTTCCATCAAAAAATATTTTAACAGCATACAAAGAGAGCTGCAGGCTTTCTGTTTCAAAGGCAATGCTGTGACTCAGCACTGAGCTCCCCAGAAGAGCCGGAGGTACTCCCTGGACATTCCAGCTGCTCGCCACCTCCCCACTTGGCGACTTTGTAGGTAGGCATGGCCAAGTGGCCCATTCCATCCCAGATCAGCTGAGATAAAATGACATGTGCTACTAATTAACTAAATGTGTCACTAATCAACTGAAGCATTTTTTTTTAATGGTACCACATGGCCCGCTAGCCCCCGCCCCTCTTTCTGTCTTGGAGAGTGAGGACTCTGAAGTTTAAGAAAATTAGGATGTTATTCAGGCTCTTTGAGTGACTATGGATGGGAGCTTATGCCCTGTCTACTATAGCGGATATTCAGAACACAAAATAAAAGTCATTTTTTTCTGTTTGTTTTAAACGACTGTGACCTGGAGTTTTATGTAGCCAATTCTGATGAACACAGTTTGTAGAAGAGTCTTAGGACTGAGGGTCAGGAAAAGTCAGCTAATGCAAAGGTTTGGCTTCTGAGAAAAGGTTCTATGAGGTCTGCAGAAAAAAAGTAGGTTTACAGTTCACATGGAAAACAAGACAATAATTAATAGTAATACAAGAATAAACTGTTTCACACACTCAAAACTGTAAACCTACTTTTGCCTGCCCCCCACAACTACACCTTAGACCAAGAGTCCCTGTGACAGAAACTTCAGAGATTTGAAGACTCTGAGAGCAGGATGGGGGAGGTGTGTGATCTGTGCCCAGACAAAGGTCAGAAAAATGCTACAGCTCAAGAGTTGAAAACAATACCATGATTCTAGGCAAAAGGGTGTCTGCTAGCTCTGCTCCTCCAAGAAGCAAACACCATGATGGTATTAAACATGCAAGAGATTTATTGAGGGCAAAAAAAAACCATGCCTCTGAGGGGTAACAAGGGGGAGAATCAGAAGTAGGCATGGGGAGCCTTTGGTGACAGGGCAGTTCTGACATCTGTGAGATGGCAGGGAGCCAGAGAATTTTAGACTTAGAAACTGTTCTAAAACATTTCTTCCAGAACAACGTAGAGGGCCCCAGGTGAAGCTTTCCCTGAAGAGTGCTGCCCCCTTCAGGAGTAGAGCGGGACTAACACAGTGCATCGCTCAGTCCCTGGCTGTGGGTGTGGAAGGGAGAGAGAGTTCCATGCTCCCTGCAGCTAGGTGCTCTCTGTCTCTCTTTCTTTCTTTTCCTTTTTTTTTTTTTTCCTGGTTTGAGTTTTAGTTTTCAGTTACAGTTCACATTCAATATTATTTTGTACTAATTTCAGTCTCTGAAAAGTACAGTTGCAGGGATGCCACCATCGGCCCCTTGTGTGGACTGAGTCCACTTCCACGTGTGTTCAGGAAGTATCTCTTCCAGGTGTCTGGAGACCCCTTTTTATCTGCAGGAAATTTACCGGAGGGATGTTTGTAGGATGATCTACAGTGATTCCTACTGCAGTTTGTGTCAAGGACAAACCTGGTCCTCATATTTCCCAGCCATCAACTCAACGGGTCTTGCCGGTTTAATGTTGGGTCCAACCAATCTCTTATTCCTGGGAGTTCTGAGCCTAGATGATGTCCTTTCTTCCACGGTGGTTTTGTTATAGTTGATGAGATACTGTAGGAGCTTAACTCAATTAGCCTTTCATAAAATTTGTTCAGTTTTACGTTGGGTAGCTTAAAGTTGCAAAAACTATTAAAGGCATGAGGAGGACTTTTTGTATTCTCTAAGGTTAGGGTTCCTACATGTCAGTCCAAGTGAATCCCCATGTTTCATAACCTGGGGGATAAGAGGGTGACACCTTCCCTTACTGAGCAGGGTCAGCTTCCCTAGGAGACACTGACTCCTCACCCACTGGTCCCATAGACACAAAGAATACAAAGTTGTCTGATGGAACTCCAGCCATGTGGAGCCCAGAGCTGCGGGGATGGAAAAACAAATGTTCCCTGAGGAGTCGCTGGCAGTTGCTATCTGTAGCTCTTTTGCTTCCACACCTTGCATTTGAACCCATGACCCTTTCTGTTGGATTTGCAGTCCCAAAGTCTGAGTGAATTCATTTACTGCATCGTGAAAGCATTCCCCATGCACCCAGAGAACTGCCTGCACACTGGTGCTTCAGTGGTGCCTTCAACAGGCTACTCCAACACTCCACGAGATTAACTCCTTCTGGATGTTTTGGTGTGTGATATAATGAATGGATTTTATGCTCATCAGCCCACTCCTATACCTCCTTTGTTGTAAAGTGAATCTTCCGGTTCAGTGTGACATCATGGATCAAGCATGAATAAGCCCTTAGAGCATACTGCCGGCTGAGGCTTTGCAAGAAGGAGGGTTATTCATACTCAGAATAGTTACCTGCACCTGGGGAGGTACTGATGGAGCTTCCTGGCTGGTAGAGTTTCGTTGTAATTAACTTGCCATCAAGTGGCCCATGGTGCTGTTGTATCTGTAAGTGTCATTAAGGACAATGAGCTCTGGCTGGTGTAGCTCAGTGGATTGAGCGCGGGCTGGGAACCAAAGGGTCCTGGTTCGATTCCCAGTCAGGGCACATGCCTGGGTTGCAGGCCGGGTCCCCAGTGAGGGCCATGTGAGAGGCAACCATACATTGCTGTTTCTCTCCCTCTCTGTGTCCCTCCCTTCCCCTCTCTCTAAAAATAAATAAATAAAACCTTAAAAAAAAAAAGGACAATGAAAATCTCAGTGTAAGAAGTGTAGCAGTCTTACAAAAACCAATTAAAAAGTAGAAGCGTAACCCACTGAACAAAATTAGTATTATCTGATCACTGGCATAATTCTAGTGTTCCCAAAACTTCCAATTTTTGATTTGTATGCTTATATTTCAATATCTATTTGGTTTTGCTAGAGAAAATTTTGTGATCATGCCAATTTTCCCAGAGAATCATAATGGCAGAGGAATATATTATATTGTCCTGGTCTTTAACTTTCCTCTAGTTTTGAATAATTGCATATGACTTAAGTGTGTTACTTTATACTATTGTTTTAAAACCTGAGGCCTTTCCAGCTTCTGATCTCTCTCCCTACCATTTCCTCTCATGAGGTGCAGCCCCCTCTTCCTCAGACCCCCGCTCCTGCAAGGCTGTTGTGAATGAGGGATCTTTCTGATGATTAGTGAGCCTCTCTCGGGAAGACCGGCTGCCCCCAAGTGGCTCTTCCCTGTTGCTTGATTCTTTTCAGAGACAGTTTTCCCAAGTCTATGGCTTCTTTTTCAAAAAAACAAACAAAAAAATAAAAACCCTTCAAGGAAAAAAGGAAGATCCACTTCTACCCTGTATTTGGAGCAACTAGCGTGAATGGCCTTCAACCTTCCCATCAAGAATAACCCAGAACTTTTCATTTTTTGTTTCAAACCAAGGTGGCTACCCATTAGTTTTCCACTAACAGTAAACTGCTACACCAAATTTCTGTGCCTAAAGACAGAAGTGATGTAAGGCACCCTGAAATGACACTTCTTCTTCGACTTTCCATGTGTGTATATGAGTGTGTATATGAATATGTATACCAGCGAGCATTCTCATTTTCCTGCAGTTCTCTCTCTGAATGGGGTGAGGATATGCACACATTGTATTCCCTTTTCCAGGCCATGTGGCTTTTTGTTTACCTTCTTATTTTTACTCAGTCTTTACTAAAAGTTTGATTCTTTCCTGCAAATCTCTGGGCCTTAATTTGACATTCAGTGAGAAAAATCTAGAGTGTAAGTACTCCTTGAATGAAATGTTTTCTATGCTTTAAGTAGCTTTGACCTATTAGACACACACACACACACACACACACACACACATATGTTGGACCTTGTCAGGGATGCCTGTGGGGAAGCTGGAATGGAGGTTTACACAGGCAAGCTGTCATGGTGCAGAGTGAGGTATTTTCAATTCCTAAACTGTCTACGGACTTGGATATGGTGATAGTAAGCAGTGGGTCTACCTTGACTGATCCTTGTCAGAAAAAAACAGCTTTTTCTGGATTTCCAAGTGATATTTTTGTGACCTTAAACTACCACAGCCGCCCTTCTGACTGAGCTTGCCTGACAAGGTGCCACCAGCGTGACCAATGGGCTCCCCCTAACATAGTGCATGACCCAGTGTGTTGGGGGGGAAAGGGGACTTAGAAAGGACCTACAGGCAAGGATATAGGGGAACAGCTGAAACTTTAAAAGTGAGTGAAAGAGGTACATTTTCAGCAACGTCTTTCCTTGTAAAATTGTACTTTATCTACTGTAGCACTCTTGTTATTGATATTTTTTAAAAACAATTCAGAACATTTCTGCTAAGAATAATTTTGTTTGAAAAATGCATGAAATACCTCAGCATATACAAGAGTTACGTAAGTACCTATCTGTCTACTACACCTATTATCAAGCTCTCTCGTTCTAAGTCACATTCTAAGCCAGCTAAAACAAAGAGGAGTCAGAAGGCCGGCCACAGAGAGATAAGGCTCCCGCAGGCTCACAGGTCTGCGATTAGAACCTGAAGGACCAGATGAGTCAGCCCATCTCCTAGCTCAGTGGGAGTTGCTGACCACAGAAACAGCTGGGAAAGGACTGGCTCATCCAAGTGCGCTACAAACCACCAGAAAAGGTCAGCAATATACACTTTAGAGGATTTTTGTTTTGTTTTTCCTTTAAATATGCAATGTTATAGTGAAATATTAGTATGTGCATATGTGTGTTGACATATATGATATACACACATATACGTCTTGTGTTTTCTAATAATCTTTTAAAACATCTCCCCCTTTTTTCACAACTGTTTAAAAATATAAGAGTGAGCAAAAGCAGGTTTTCAGTTGTGGACTTATTCTTATATTCCATATTTTCCATACCAATAACTGTCAACCTACTTTCGTCCACCCCTGTATAAACAAGTAACTTAAATTTTGTAGCAGAATACACATAAACCCTCCCTATTTCTTTATATTGCCCTTGGATAAAAAAAAAAATAGGATGTTTGTCTTAGGACTCTGACATAGATTTAAAAATGTTGAGAATGGTGCCTGACAAATAGAAAATTTTCACTACATAACAATTACTAATATCTCAGGGCATATTCATTATTTTGATTTTGTCTTTGTTTATGGCTCAGACAACAGAAACCCATTGGCTCACAGTTGTGAAGGCTCAAAGTCCAAGGTCAAGGTGTCAGTTGGTTGGATTGCTCCTGAGGCCCTTCTCCTGGCTGGCAGACTGAGCCTTCTCACTGCATCCTCACAAGGTCTTTCTCTGCTCTGGGTCCAAGTGCCCTCTCATTCCACAGACACTGGTCAGATCAGGGGCCACACTGAAGGTCTCGATTTAACCTAATAACCTCTTTACAAACCCTGTCTCCTAATACTGACATGTTCTGAGTTACTGGGGTTTCAGCCTTCAACACAGGGGTTCTGGGAGAGGACAATTCAGTTTGTGACCTCGTCTATGATCAAGTACTCAGATACTCATTAGCATTTCTAGATATATCCCTGGATGGTATCAAGATGCCCCAAGATGGGAGTCATGATGAAGAGGCCTCACAAGAGTTTCACATGTTGTGTGCTCAGTGTAGCTTTCTTGACACACAATCTGTCAAACCTATATTGATCAGTGTTGCTAATACACCAAAAAAATTCATATATGATTGTTTTATCATTCATTTTCTATCCTATTCGTGTTTTTATGTAGTAGAATGAATGAACAGCTGTGTAGCAGAAAAACAAGGGTTATTCATGATCCTAACCTTCATTCCATGAATATTTGAAAATAAATTGTATTTGGCAAAGACTCTAGATGGATTAAATCTCTCAATTAACATAGATGGTCAGGTTTTAGATCCCTTTCACATCTGCAGCATTATGTTGGACCTGTTGAGTATGTAAATCTGATACGTGAAATTCCGTCTGGCCCTTGATTGTAGGGTTCTTCTCATCAGCACTGAAGATGTTAGTGTGTTCGGAAATTATAAGGCCTCCAGATCCAACAGAGAGTGAGGTTTTCTTTACCCTGTTATCATGTGATTTAAAACCATTTTCCTTTGGTCCCATCCAGCTGAAACCAAGTACTCTTTAAAAGTAATGTCTGGAGCCACAGCTGCTAAAAGTAAACCTGGAGTAATGCCTCCAGTTATTTCTAGGGCGACAATTTGCTATATTCTTCTTGATGGAATGGCACCATGTGCCGTTCATTCCTTAAGAGCTCTTTATGGTTTTAAGATAGTGATCGCATGCAGAGGAAAACGGCCGAATGTGTGGATATCGCAGAAATTATTCAATCGGCCTTCGGTGTTCCTTGGTGGAGAAGCAACTTGGTCATGCAGAGGGGGAGTGTGGTGAGTTAAAATGAGCTCAGTGTGACAGGCCGAAATTTTTCTTGATGCTCCTTTTCTGTGTAATGCATTTTCTCCCTTACCAACCCTTGCCATTAGCATTCAGCAGCAGGGAGAAAGTTTAGAATAGAATCTGCAAAGCAGCCTCATCAAAATGATGACTGACAAAGGGATCCCTTTGACAAAGGGATCATGGGCAACGGGTCGTGTAGTTCACGATTATTTGAATCAACGCCATGATGTACGAGAATAGAATCAGATTACTGTGGAGACTCCTAGGCGTTGAAAGAAATCTGACAGGCTGCTGGGAGCAGAGCTAACTACAAAGTACTCAAAGGCAGTCTGTCCATCGCCGCTCCTAATCAATGCAGTTGTGAGAAAATTCACGAGGAGTGTGGCTGGATTTCATACAAAGGGCTCATGCCTGGGGCAGGCTGGCCGTTTCCGATGTTATGCAGGATGGAGGATCCTGTTGCATGACAGGCCTGATGACCTAGGTTCCCTCCTGACAGTGGATGACGCAATGAAGGGCAGCACAGGAAAGGGTGGCTTTATACATCTGTAGACTTTGATAGAGATTTAAATAACAACTGTTGGTATGATTTGATTTAGTGTGATCGGCTCCGGAGGAGGAAACCATGCTAATGGGACGCCCAGATTATTTTCATGGAAGACCACACAAAGTTAAAAGTACATTGTCTCTATTGCATGGCTACCTTTTCACTGAGTTTAGATGCCTTTTTCTTACAAATAATATTTTAACTAAAACCTTGTGGGCTGTAGAAACAAATGGTTCCTAACTTAATTTAAAGAAAGGAAAAAGTGGTAAAACCGAACACCATTCATTCCATCTGCCTACAACTATCATTCCCAGTAACGAGGAGTCTGTCTCTTGGTGCTCCTCACCACCTCTCCGTTCCCCTCGCCATGGCCCTGGAGCAGAATCACCAGGGTCTCTCATGCAGGCATGCGCACCTGACACCGCCTTCCACTGTGAATGCCAAGCACATGGTCTTGGTTGCATCCCGGTCCTGGCCCTTGAAAGTATATATCAGTCACTGTACTTCAGTAGTTAGACTAACAAAAGCTTGGCAATGGAAAGGACCTATCTAATTCAAGTGCAAACAGACCAGACAACCCCGCCCTGGCCCTCCATACCCCAGTCTCCTCCCGCTGAGTTTTGTCCTCGTTGACCTCGGCATGCGTACCACTTAGATCTGTGATGAACTTTCACCGCCACTCAAGCTCAACAAATGATATCACCTTCCTTCACGCAGTTTTAACCTCATTCCCAGGGCCTGTAGGGTAGGATTTCCACTGATAGCAATGATCCTAATGGAAAAGTCAAAGATTAGACAACAATTTATGTGAAAAGATTTAGGAAACCTAATGGGCCAGCTATTGTGCCTGAGTCAGAGGTACAGAGGTCAAGATGAGGGCATTTTACAAGGTGAGATAATTCTCTTTCATTCACAATTCTTTAGATTTTCCTGGAGAGAGGGGAAAAAATAGAAATGATCCAAAGGAAACAAATTAATGTGATTAAAATATTTGGAGAATAAAAGAAAATTTGAACCCAGAAAAATAAAGATAACCTGCTGTGTACAATTCTTTTCCATTCTCATGAAGAATTTTAAAAGGTAAATAGTTGTAACAAATGATATTTAGTTAATTCTCATTACAAAGCTTCTTGACTTCTGGGACGTAAAACTGTTGAACTTTCAGAAAGACAATTCGCAGTTAACTTTCCACACACACACACACACACCCACACCAACCCCACTCATATATCCAGGGGCTTCAACAGAGAGGTCAAAATAGGTGATTTTACTTTGTTTTCCTTTTTAATGTCCTCTCTAAATAACACTGCATGTAAAATCTATACCCAGATGATTCCAACTTAAAGATCCTGTGCTATTTTTATTATGAAACTACATTTGTAAAACTGATTCCAAGTTAAATTGAAAGTCACTTGCCCTTCTGGAAATTTCTTTATATTAAAAAAAAAAAAAAGAAGAAGAAAAAAAAGGAAAAGTAGAAAAAAAAGTTTTTAATATTTTGGTGTTTTATTAATTTCTTAGGAAAGGTATTTTATTTATTTATTAAAGAACAAACCAGGCCCTGGCTGGTGTAGCTCAGTGGATTGAGCGCGGGCTGGGAACCGAAGGGTCGTGGTTCGATTCCCAGTCAGGGCACATTCCTAGGTTGCAGGCCAGGTCCCTGTGAGGGCCATGTGAGAGGCAACCATACATTGCTATTTCTCTCCCTCTCTGTCTCCCTCCCTTCCCCTCTCTCTAAAAATAAATAAAAATAAAATCTTTAAAAAAACTACTGGGCTGGCCAAAAAGCCCATCACTTTAAAAAAAAAAAAGAACAAAGCAAGTAAACAGTGCCATGCCCTGACCTATAACTCATATTTAAGAGTTCAGACTTTTTAATGTTTCCTGAGACTCTATTAATCCCCAGTAAATTAAGCTCCTCTATTTTATTATACAGCTGAGTAAAATAGTGTTTAAGCCCCAATAATTGTGGAGGACACTGTGAAATTGTCGAAATGATGACCCCCACATCATCTCTGTGAGCTTTGTCGTCTTGCGGGACATCAGCTGATTAGGCGGTACGTTTTATTTTTGTGTTGTCTGCAGTTTTTGAGAAGTGCCATTTAGATGAGTAAAATAAATAAATAAATAAATGGTCGACAAGGCTCATAGCATAAATCTGTTTCTGCAATGGCCAATATTGCAGTTGCAATATCATTCTAATGTAAATTTAAGCCACCCACACAGGAATATCCAAATTGCTTGCAGGCATGAAGATCTTCCACAGTTACCCGCAGGACAAAAGGACAGTCTTTGAGGAGATTTCCCAGGACAGACCCCTCTTCCAGTTCTTCATGAGATATGTATTTTGGGCCTTATTTCCAAAGGTAGAAAACGATTTCATTTATAGGCACTGTTAGGGCAGCAGAGCTGGAAATGGGTTTGGACCTGTACTTAGAGGCACTGCAGGTGCCTCTACCACAGAGGATGTAGCCCTTAACGCAGGGGGGTGCTCAGCTGTCCACGTGCCAATCAGGAGCTCTGCTGGGCTGGGAGAGCAATAATGCTTCGCTTAAGCTGCTGTTGATAATAAAAGTACCAGAATCGTCGAGGTTCCTGTGCCTGTGACTGAAGGCTCCCTTGTGTCAACAACAGAGTGTGAGCTCACCTCCTATCTTTCGTGTTAATGCCCCCCTGCCCCCGATAATAGGCTGAGGGGTTTGCCTATGCTGCACGCTTCTTGTGTTTATATTTATAACATAAACTGTGATTTTGCCAAGTCAATCAACAGAAGGAATGGTGTCAGAAAAAGGTGCTCACCCGCCTCCCATGCCCTCTGCCCCTCCCTGCCTTAGATGTTATTCAAAAAAAAATCCAACATTGCTCAGTAAGGAGAGTTGGGCCAGGCTGAAGTTTTTAACTCGGCCAGTTTTTAAAGGTCTTAAACTTTAGTGTGAAACTGAGGGTTGTGTCTGGGAAGTGAGTTTCACTTTTACCTTACAAGCTTGAAAATTGTTTGACAACTTTTAAACATTTTTACTTTTGTAGGAAAGAAGGGCAAAGGAAAGAAAGAAAAGAAAGAGGAAGGAAGGAAGGATCTATGGGCAGGCAGCCTTCAGGAGGCCAAACAAAAACCACTAAAAAACCATGTTTTGTTTTGTTTTTAAATTTAAATGCTATATGAGAACATGTATGAAGTTGGAGAGTAGAAAATAAAAAATAAAAGAGTGTTTATTTTTTTAAATATTTTATTTATTTATTTTTAGAGAGAGGGGAAGGGAGGGAGAAGGAAGGGAGGAAAATCGATGCATGGTTGCCTCTCGCACGCCCCCTACTGGGAACCTAGCCCGCAACCCAGGCATGTGCCCTGACTGGGAATTGAACCAATGACCCTTTGGTTCACAGACCAGCACTCAATCCACTGAGCCACACCAGCCAGGGCAAAAGAATGTTTATATGCTCAAATCTGTGCAGTATGAAAATAGAGGAGAATGAAATTATATTACTGTCAGCAAGCCTGAAAGACAGCTAAATGGAGAAAGACAAAGCACACTCAGCAGGGAAATGTTTGTTTATCCTTACATCCTTCAAGAGCATTGATTCCCACCAAAAACTGTCAGTGTTCAGAAGGAAGTTATAACTGGTAATTCTGAGGGATCAATATGGAAAAAAATACCATGAAGGCATTTTTGACTTACTATTTTTTTACCTTAGTAATGTTTCTTTTTGAACAGGGCTTTCTTCATCATTTAAACAATTCTTATTTCAAATTGAAGGTGTTGGTTGCATGTTGAAAACTACACACACACAAGCTCCTCGTGGCCAAAAAAGACAATGATCATATATTACTCCTCAATCTGCTCCTCCCCAAAAAACAATAATTTATCAAAATAATATTCTACGTCATGGGGACTTCAGAACTCTGCGAAGATTATGTCAAACAGAATATATGTTAACACAGTAAAAAAATAAGTAAATAAGTAAACACCGATAATGACAGATAACTTTCTTCCTTCACCAAATGAGCAAAGCATAAAATAGGTGTGCAGTTCAGGTTCAAGTTTTAAAAAGTCTGAGTTCTTCTAGAAACCAGGCTATCTATATGCAAATGTCTTCCCTCGCAGACTGAGCTGAGAGGCCACTGAATTGTTATCAGTATGGTTTATGCTTTGAATCATTTCACCAGGAAGGCTTTAAAAAAAAAAAACAACAAAAAAATCACATTTAATTTCACTTTGTAAGGAACGATAGGCATGTTCAGGTACACTGGATGATCAAAAAGAGACTGAACAAAGCAAAACCGATAGGTGTGTTCGGTCCCCTCCCACCTGCAGGGGCACCGACTCTCGCTCTTGAGACTCAGAGCGGTGCTTAAGTGACCTCTCTTTTTGTGACCTAGCATTGTCTCAGACTTTATTTCTGCCTCCTGATGATCTTAATTGCATTAAGTTTGCTACTATTACAGGCTGAGCGGTGGCCAGCCCCCTGGGGCTTCTGGAAGAGCTAAAATAGGATCCATTTGTCGTTTCTGCATTGGTTGTCCTCAGGGAATTTTATCTACACTAATTTTCAAGTGATTCTTTCTTCCTATTGACATTGAGAGAGGTTTTTCATTACCTGCGTGGTTAAGGCAGCCGGAAGGGGGGATGGATTGTCCTCAGACCACCTGTGCCTGGCCAAGCACTCTCAGCCTTGGACGTTAGCATCCCGATGTTTTTCTGAACTGGAAAGTTGGCTTTAAGGTGAGTATGCCCATGACTCACTTTAATGCCCTGCATTCACATTCTCAGTCCATAACTGAGTGTACCGTATGTTTTGTTTCGATTTTGTTTCTTGTCCTTAAGCTCGGTGCAGGTGCCTGACTTAACAGCAAGGTCCATGGCCACAGATATTCAACTCCCCGACCACAGGGCTCCCCTCCCCCTTCTACTGCTCTCCTGCCCCTTCTCCGTACCCACTCGCCCTCTTCCCTTCACGATGCCTGTCCTAACAGTGAGCCAGTAGCTGGTACAGGCAGTCAACACTACCTCTGCCCTATGAGTGCATCGAGTTGGGCTGAGTTATCTCTTTAATCCATAGTCACTCTGACATCACCCAGGAAGGACTGGTATTTCTGACCTCAGAATTTTCTAATGTCATTCAGTGGTGTAGGAATCTCTAGGGCCTGCCTCCACACCAGAAGGAAGCTAGCAGTTGTCTCTCACCTGAGCTATACTGAGATGCTCCCTTAGGAATCTTTGGAATGCAAACCCCAGGAGCTCTCTGCTGGTAGACTTACTGGAGTTCTGCGTGAGACACCGGCCTGTGTATTCTCTTTGCCTGTACTACTAACGTTAGAAATAGTGCCTGAGAATCTAGTAAGACTGCCTGAGCCACCATCCTTATCACACTTTAAGTGCTTATTTCAGCTCAGCCTTTATTCACATTCAGGCATCTGTCTGTCCCTGGGGAATAGAGATCAACAGACTTCCTAAACAAAGAACATGATTTTCTCTAAACCTGCTAGTCTTCTGAGATTTTTTGCTTGGTGACAGGGTCAGTGAGAAAGAACTTATTTCTCAAAGCCTAGAGATTGTCCACAGTTGCTCCAGAAATTTCACAGTTTGAACTAAGCCTTGAAGTGAAGCTGTATTTATCAGAGAGTATCACATCCATTTGTCACAGGGGTGATGGCTGTCCCCTGTGCCTCTGCCTTTCTTTCTCAGAGGAGTCACTTTTCCTGGCACCATCAATGTTCTCCTCTAACAAATCACTCTTAATGATTGTGAAGCCCAGGTCATGCCTCACTAGATTATGGCAACAGGGCAGCAGATCCAGATGTTCTCAGGGTATTACAGTAAACACATACCGGAACGCAATCTGCCAGAATGCATATTGTTCTGGCTGGACTCCCAAATTACTATTGGAAAAGGAGGCATTAAATGGGACTGTACGGCATACAAGCCCCCCTTGGCCAGTTGAACTTCTTTTATAGTCTTTCCCATGTCAGGAATAGCTTGGGTAATTGGAAAATATACCTCGTTTAATCCTTGATAGTCCATTAACATGCATGAAACATATGCTTTATAAACTACCCATAGAAGCCTATTAAAGAGGTAGTTTATACAATTAAAACTTCTACTTTATGCATTACCGCAATCCAAAAAATCACCTCACCTTTGTATGCATTGCATAACCATTGCTTAAAATTGACTACTTATGAAGGTTTGGACAATTCAGAAGGTACCTACATATGACGAGTAATTAAAACTGGAGAAGAGCAGAGTTAGTTAATACTCACTATAAAAGAGGGAAGACCAAAGTGCCCAATTCATGTGTGGTATCTATTCTAATTATGCATTCAAGTAATGCAGGTGGCCACAGAATATTCTCTCTAGTCACACCTTCCGATTCGTAACTCATTCTTCAACTTGGTACCTTCCCCCATATACCTTCCAGAGTGGACTTTGAGCCAGATGTCTAGCTGAAGCGTGTTGTGTATCAACCCAAATCTACCTTGTCCCGATCATGCGTCTGTCCCAAGATCCCCTGCAGAAAGTTAAGGCGGCAGATTCAGCCCATCCATCAATCTTCCTCAAATTTTATCTCTTCACATGAATAGATTCACACATTCAGGATTCAGTCTTCTTTGACTTCCTTTTAAAAGTGAAGACTCTAGCGTTAGAACAGTTTTAAGTTTACAGCAAAATTCAGGTGAAGGTACAGCGATTTTCCACGTGCCCTCCGGCCCTACCCAGGCCCCACCTCCCCCCTTAGCATCACCCACCTGACTGCTGCCTTCCTTACAACCGAGAAGTCTCCAATGACACATCCTAGTCCCCGCCCAGTTCCCAGTTCTCGAGAGGGTTCACTCTTGGTGGTGTGCCTCCTATGTATAATGGCTGGTGTCCACCAATTCAGTGCCATACAGAGTCCTTCCACTTCCCCAGACAGCCTCTGTGCTCGCCTGTTCAACCCCTCCCCCACACCCGGAGAGCACGGATCCTTGCCTGCTCATGGTTCTGCCTTTTCCACAAGGTCATACAGTTGGCATCATACAGCACATATTCTTTGCAGATTGCCTCTTTTTCATGAGTCAAATGCATTCAAGTTTCTTCCATATCTTCTCAGTGTTAGGTAGCCGAGGTGGCTAAGAAGGGACCCCGAGCCAGGAAGGTCCAATTAAGGGCTTTTTTTAGCGGGGAGACACTGAGAGCAGGTGGGCTGAGTCCTAGCAGATTGCAGCCCCAAGGGAAGGGGGAGAGGGGTAGCTAACTGTGTGGAGCAGACCCCGAGGCGGGTGAATCGCCTTTCTGGTCTGTTCCAGATGTCCAAGGTGTAGGTATTTGTGAAAAAACAATGTCCTCTGGTCAGGGATGACTAATTTGGCGACAGAAAGTCCAGGAGGATTATGGTCCTTGTTCCTGGGAAAAGCTTGAGGGAGAGGGGAAGGGACAGTGGGGGTTCAACTGGTTTCCAGAAGGATGCTGGCAGCTATGCCTCAGTTGCCTCTGATAATGGGGAACCTTGTGGCCAGGTGCAGGTGGCTCCTACCTTCCTTGTTTCAGCACAGGTGGGGGCTCAGGTCCTCCAAGTCCCAGTACATTCTCACACTCATGGCTTCATAGCTCAGCCCTGTTTAGTGCTGAACTACATTCCACTGCAGGGACAGACCACAGTGTGTTTCTCCAGTCACCTACCGAAGGGCACCGTGGTTGCTCCCAAGTTTTGGCAGACATGTCTTTCCTTCTCCTTCTGGTATATTATGCATATGTTACACTTATTGTAGTTGTCCCTCAGTCCTTGGACATTCTGTTTTTCTCAATCTCTGTTCTCTTTGCTTTCAGTTTTCTAGGATTCTACTGATACATTTATCCTCCAGCTCAGAGATTCTGTCCTCAGTTATGTTCAGACTACTCACACACCCGTCAGAAGCAGTTTTCATTTTTATATCGTGTATTTTATTTCCAGTGTTTCCTGGTTCTTTCTCAGGATTTCCATCTCTCTGCTTTCATGGCCCATCTGTTCTTGTACGCTCTCTACTTCATCCATTACAGCCCATGGCATATCACAGTTTTAAATTCCTCGTCTCATAATGCCAACATTCCTGCAATGTCTGTCTCTTCAAATTGTATGCTTTCCTTGTGATATGCCTTGTAATTTTTTTTATCGACAGCCAGACATGAGGTGTGGGTGGAAGAGCTGTAAAGACGCCTTGAATGATGTCATTCTAACATGTGGAAGGACTGGAAGTGTTCTGTACTCCTAGGCCAGGTCTCAGTTGTTTTGTGAGCTTAAGCCTCGAACTGTGCACTTCACAGGTGCTTCTCAGCTTGCATTTTCTCTCCCTGTCTGCATGAGACAAGATAGCTGGAGTGACCTGGAGTTGGGTGTTTCCCTTTTCCCACATGGAAGACTAGACGGAGATAGAGTTTGATATTTTCCCTCTCAGTATATAAATGTTTCACTTCTGTTAAATTTGTTCTTAAGTATTTTATTCTTTTCAATGCTCTTGTAAATGCATTTTTAAAGTTTTATTTTTGGATTGTTCATTGGTACTAGAAAGGCAATTATTTTTGCATATTGGTCTTATATATAATTTTGCTGAATTATTTATTAGCCCTAATAGTTTCTTAAGGAATTCCTTAATATTTTCTATAAAAGATTGTCATCTTCTGTTAGAGATAGGTTTAATCTTTTTTTTCCAGTCCTAATGATTTTTATTTCATGTCTCTGCCTGTCTACTCCGAGACAACCTCCAGCACAACGTTGCGTAGAAGCAGGGAAACCAAATATCCTTTCTCCTGATTTTAGGAAGAAAGCTTTCAAGTTATTTGCCATGAAATATGATGCTGGCTGTGGGCTTTTCATTGATGCCATTATCAATTTGAGGGCATTTTTATACCTAGGTTGTTGAGCGTTTTATCATGAAAGGCTGTTGGCTTTCTGTGAAATGCGTTTTAAATCTACTGAAATTATTATGTTCAGGCTATTCTTATAAAGCCATCTAAATAGCTACAAATGAAAGACAGCTAATTTTATTCCCTGCCTTCTCATATCTTACTTTTGTTCTCTCTTTATATTGGATAAAAAAGTATATATTTTTTATAAGAAGTTAGGTTTTATTGCATGCATGGAACCAAATAAGTTAAAATGGTGTATTCAACAATTGAGGGACAGAAAGTATACCCTAAAATAAAAGTTTATGTTTGTGCTGTGATAAAAGCCACTCTTATATTACAGCATATATGTGTGTGTGTGTATGTGTGTAGCTGTATGTTTAAAAATGGTGTTCCTTATCAAAAGGGTAGTTGTACGTGTGGGTTTTTTGTAACAGATTAGAAAAAAAAACAAACAGTGAATATGGTACCACTTAGTTTTGTTTGTCTTGGTGATTTCCTTCCCAAATACTCCTCTTTACTTATTATATTATCTCTATGGAATTTCCCATAATTTTTTGATAATTTTTGTGAATCTTAAGTCTGTTTAGAGTTTTAGGGTCCTATATTTTTTTGTTGTTTTTTTAAAATCCTTACAAGATATGAAACATAGCTTGTTTCATATGATTAACATTCATTTGATTAGTGAATAAAAATTCACTAATCAAATATGACCCTAAAATCAATGTCAAAACCATTATCTTTAGTTAAACATTTTTTTTCCTTTTTTTTATTTTTTTATTTATTTTATTTTTTTTATTAATTTTTTTGTTTAATTACAGTTATTTGCAGCCTCTCCCCTCCCCCCTCCCTTCCCACCCCCCCAACCTCCCTCCTCCCCCTTAGTTCTGTCCATGTGTCCTCTACAGTGATTCCTAAAAACTCTTCTCCCCATTGTCCCCTCCCCCCTCTCC
>PVJI01023190.1:0-23904 GCA_004026765.1 Micronycteris hirsuta
TCTGTCCAGCCCCTTCTTGCCTGCAAGGTCTCCTTTGAGAAATCAGCTGACAGTCTTATGGGGATTCCTTTGTAGGTAACTGTCTCCTTTCCTCTTGCTGCTCCCAGGATCCTTTCCTTATTTGTGATCTTGGGTAACGTAATTATGATGTGTCTTGGTGTGTTCCTCTTTGGATCCAACTTCTTTGGGACTCTCTGAGTTTCCTGGACTTCCCGCAAGTCTATTTCCTTTGCCAGCTTTGGGAAATTCTCCATCATTATGTGTTCAAATATTTTTTCAATTCCTTGGATTTCTTCTTCTCCTTCTGGCAGCCCTATGATCCATATGTTGGGATGTTTACAGATGTCTTGGAGGTTTCTGAGCCCCTCCTCCATTTTTTGAATTCTTGTTGCTTCATTCTTTTCTGGTTGGATGTTTTTTTCTTTCTGCTGGTCCACTCCATTGATTTGAGTCCCAGTTTCCTTATCTCTATTGGTTCCATGCAGATCTCTCCTCATTTGTTCAAGCAATTTCGTTAATTTTTCATCAAATTCTGTTAGCATCCTTATTACAAGGGTTTTGAACTGTGCATCTGATAGGTTGGCTATCTCTTAATCGGTTAGCTCTGGGGCTTTGATCTGTTCCTTTCTTTGGGCCATTTTTTTCCCCCTCGGTGAGCCTGTTACTGTAAGGGGGACAGAGTCTTGGGGATCCCCTGTGCAGGGAAGCTCCCGATAGTTGGGCTGTGACGTAGCCTGTGGGGGTGGTACCTGAGCGCACAATGGCGCCTTCTCCGCTCTCCGCACCCACACCGCCTGCTGCAAGCACTTCGGGCCCCTCTGCGCTGGCTCTGGGGGTCGCTCCGGGGTCACTGGATGGGCTGCACAGCTCCAATCCCCCGCCGGTCTCCCCAGCGAACTTTCCTGTGAGGCCAGGAGTTCCTCCTGCTGCAGACTCCACCCCCACAGGTGCTCTCAATCTGCGCCGAAGGGTTGCGCCCTGCTTTCTCTCCTGGTTTCTCTGCACGAGAATGCAGACCTGCCCGGTCGACCAGTCTCGGCCCTGCTTCAGTTGGACCCCCATCTGGGTGTGCTGAGGCTCTGCTGGAACCGCCCCTCTAACCGCGGTCCTGCTGTCTGCTCACCTGCTCGCCATGGGGTCGCCGAGCGCTCTCCCTTCGCTCTGCACCTTCTGGCTCACCAAACTTGGTGAATGTATCTTCTTTAATTCCTTGGTTGTCGGATTTCCTCTCAATTCGATTTTCTGTCAGATCTGGCTGTTTTTGGATGTGTAGATTTCTGATTTTTTTCCTTGTTTGGTTGTGCGAGGCAGTCCGGTGCATTCACCTATGCCGCCATCTTAGGAAGTCCAAAAACAATGATTTAAAAAGCAAAACAAAGAACCAGAATGGACAGAGAATCGAACCGAGTGGAAGTCCCACAGTCAAGAGGTTAAAGAGGACATGTTCATCCAGACTGGTAAGCAGGGCGGAGGCTGGTGGAGCGCATGCGTGGTGAGACAGCAATTTGCCCAGAGAAACTCAAGGCGGGTGTGCCTCGCCAAGATGCTGCTGGCACACAGAGTGAAACCCGCAGCCAGCGTACACAAAGAAGCCCGCGGGAACCCACGGTGCTGAGACTGCTGGACCAGGCAGTCCCTCATTTGAGCACAGATAAACCAGAAGAAGGAGCTGTGAAGAGGAGCAGACCATGCAACCCACCATCACAGGGAATAAAAAGCCTCAGACCACCTATTGAAAGCACCTCTGGGTGTTGAGGTGGTGGCGGGAGCAACTCACAGCCTCACAGGAGAGCTCACTGGGGGAAAGTGACTAGTCGCTCGTGGAGAGCAGGGCAAGCGCCATTGTTTCCTCACAGGCCCCGCCCCCACAGGCAGCGTCACAACACAATGATGTGGGTTACCCTGCCCTGGTGAACCCCTAAGGCTCGGCCCCTTAAAGTATCAGATGCACCTAGAAAAAAAAATGGCCCAAATGAAAGAGCACATCAAAGCTCCAGAAAAAATACAACTAATCGATGAAGAGATAGCCAACTTATCAGATGCACAGTTCAAAACACTGGTAATCAGGATGCTCACAGGATTGGTTGAATTTGGTCACAAATTAAATGAAGAAATGAAGACTACTCTAAGAGAAATAAGGGGGAATGTACAGAGAACCAATAGTGATGGGAAGGAAACTGGGACTACAAATCAATGGTGTAGACCACAAGGAAAAAAAAATATTCAACCAGAAAACAATGAAGAAACAAGAATTCAAAAAAATGAGGAGAGGCTTAGGAACCTCCGTGACATCTGTAAATGTCCCACCATCCGGGTCATAGGGATGCCAGAAGGAGAAGAGGAAGACCAAGGGATTGAAAGCTTATTTGAATAAATAATGAAAGAGAACTTCCCCAATCTGGCAAAGGAAATAGACTTTCAGGAAGTCCAGGAAGCTCAGAGAGTCCCAAAGAAGTTGGACACAAAGAGGAACACACCAAGTCACATCATAATTACATTAGCCAAGATTAAAAATAAGGAGAGAATCTTAGAAGCAGCAAGAGAAAAGGAGACAATTACCTACGAAGGAGTTCCCATAAGACTGTCAACTGATTTCTCAAAGGAGACCTTTCAAGCAAGAAGGGGCTGGAAAGAAGTATTCCAAGTCATGAAAGGCAAGGACCTACATCCAAGAATACTCTATCCAGCAAAGATTTCATTTAGAATGGAAGGGCAGATAAAGTGCTTCTCAGATAAGGTCAAGTTCAAGGAGTTCATCATCATCCAGCCTTTATTATATGAAATGTTAAAGGGATTTATATAAGGGATGGCTGGATATCAACAGGGGAGTGGGAGGGGGAGAGAGGAGGAAATAGTACAGTGAATAAATAGCATAAGCGGTAGGTAGAAAACAGACAGGGGGAGGTTAAGAATAGTATGGGAAATGTAGAAGCCAAAGAACTTATGTGTATGATCCATGGGCAAAAACTAAAGGGTGGGGAATCGGGGGGTGTTGGGCAGAGGGGAATAAAGGGGGGGAAATGGCACAAGTGTAATAGCATAATCAATAAAATATATTAAAAAAACAAAAAGCTTCTGCAGGGCTAAAGAAAACGGTATTAAAATAAAAAGAGAACCAACTGTATGGGAAAACATATTTGTCAATGATACCTTGGACAAGGGTTTGATCTCCAAAATATATAAAGAACTCATGTGACTCCACTCCAGGAAGACAAAAAACCCAATTAAAAAATGGACAAAGGACTTGAACAGACACTTCTCCAAGGAGGACATACAGAGGGCCCAGAGACATATGAAAAGACGCTCAGCATCACTGGCCATCAGAGAGATGCAAATTAAAACTACAATGAGATACCACCTCACACCAGTCAGAATGGCCATCATCAACAAAGCAACAGATAACTGTTGGAGAGGATGTGGAGAAAGGGAACCCTACTGCACTGTTGGTGGGAATGCAGACTGGTGCAGTCACTGTGGAAAACAGTATGGAACTTCCTCAGAAAACTAAAAATGGAAATGCCTTTTGACCCAGCAATTCCACTGATGGGATTATATCCTAAGAATCCTGAAACACCAATCCAAAAGAACCTATGCACCCCAATGTTCATAGCAGCACAATTCACAATAGCCAAATGCTGGAAGCAACCCAAGTGCCCATCAACAAATGAGTGGATCAAGAAACTATGGTACATTTACACAATGGAATTCTACACAACAGAGAGAAATAAGGAGCTCCTACCCTTTGCGACAGCATGGATGGAACTGGAGAGCATTATGCTAAGCAAAATAAGCCAGGTAGTGAGGGACAAATACCATATGATCTCACCTTTAACCGGAACATAATCAACAAAAGAAAAAAGCAAGAAAAACATAACCAGAAACATTGAAATTAAGAACAATCTAACAATAACCAGAGGGGAGGGGGAGGGAACTATGGGGAGAAGGGTTTTCAGGAACCACTATGGAGGGCACATGGATAGAACCAAAGAGGAAGGTGGGGGTAGGGGAGGGAGGTGGGATTGGAGGAGGTTGGGGTAGGGGAAGCGGGGAGAGGATGCAGACAACTGTAATTGAACAACAATAAAGTAATTTAAAATAAGAATAGAAAATACAAACAATTTAAGACTCTGCAGTTGTTTAGAGATAATCCATATGTTTTTCACTATTTGGGAAAATCCATATAAAATTACTTGTAATACCTACAAAACACTATTGAATAAATTACTGTATGATAATATAACCATACTTGGATGACTGACTTGTAAAAGCTGGAGGAGGTATTCTTATATTCGACTGATCACCTTCATTATCAGAAAACCTAGGATTAACCATAACAATGTTGATGATACTCCATAATGATGTACAAACTGGTTTGTAAAAGGTGAATATCTTTAAACACGCAAATTTCAGAGGCTCATAGGCCCTCAAAGTTCCAGGAAATTAGAATAATTATAAAAAATATAATTGATAGCTATTTTTGTACTTTTCTGGGCTAAAGGTTGTTATTGCTATCATTGTCATCAAAAGGAGAAAAAAGAAGGCTATTAAGAGATGGTCTGATTTTCAATATGTTTGTCCAAAAAGAAAGCAAAAATAAATGACAGGAAGAGAGTTCGAAGAGAGAGAGAAGCAGAAGCAGAGCTACTATTAGAGTATTAGAAAACACAGATTTGGAAGTAAAACAGTATACAATTGAACGACAAGATTACTATATGATGGAAAAAAATTATATTAACACATAAAATATTAACAACATTAAATATCCCAAGAAAAATGCTGAAAACAAAAGTTAATATGGAAATAAAAAAAGATATAAGTAGAAATATATTTGTAATTAAAGACTTTAAAATTTTGCTACTAAAATAACAGATCAATTAAAGAATTAATTATATAGCTGAACAATGAAATAAGTAAAATTAGTAGAGATGGAGCAATATGAATAGATTTTGTCCCTGAGAAATAGGATGAGATTCAAGGATGCATAATAAACACAAAAGACCATAATTCTGAAACATGTCACTTTTCTACAATACAATAATGAAAATTGAATTGAAAAGCGATCAACCACCTGAAAACACAGAATGCTTGCTTAAATAACTCCTGTGGTAGAGGAGAAATAAGGACTATTGATGAAATAAAGTACAGGGTTTGGCAAAAGTAGGTTTACGGTTGTAAGTATGTAAAACACAGAGTTTATTTTTGTATTATTATTTATTTATTAATTGTCTTATTATTATTTGTTATTATTAGCCTACTTTTGCCCACCCCTGTATATTACCAGAAACAAGTTGTTACCCTTAAAAGTGTTAAGTGAACATTGTGGTCGATAGACCAATTTTTATTCCACTCCAATCACATTGGGAGAAATTTGGTTTTGAATTGGGTACATTCCCATTTCTTGCCAATGAACACAAGTGTGGGAAGAAAAACTTTCTTGCTTCTTTGAGAGAATCAAAAGAGGAGATGATCTTCTTCTTCCAGACTTGTCATATCTGAATATGATGTTTGGGATTACTTAGCCACTTTGTTACCAATATTAGCAAATTTAAATGCTAAATAGAACCTGGGGGTCTTTGATGGCGTTATTGAAATGATAAGCTAGCCAACTGCAGATCCTGCCCTATCCAGGCTTCTTATTAAATTAGTTAAGCTATTTCTTCTTAAATCAGTTTCTACTGAGTTTTCTGTTGTACTGAAACAGATCCTGGCTGACACCAAGTATAAAAATAAAGAAAATGTATATGTCTTAATGCATTTTTTTAAAAAGAAAGCAACAAAATAGAGAACAAATATGTGAAAGTATGTATCTGCTAAGAATGGCTAACACTTAAACAGGTTTTACTGTGAGGTAGGCACTGGGCTGAGTACTTTATAATACCTTAACTCATTTAATCCTCACAATATTTCTAATTAGGTAGTTACCGTTATCATTCTCATTTGCTAGGTGACAAGGTATCTATTGATAATTTACTTGTGATTGGCAGAGCCAGGATTTGACCCACAGTAGTCTCATTCCAGACTGCTATTATACGTTATGCTATATTGCTTCTCACTTTTCTATATTTCTCTCTGATTAAAAAATAATGAGTAGTGACTGTTTCAAATAAAGAATCAAATACCTGTCAACATTTCTTTTTTTAAATTTTTTTTATTGTTCAAGTACAATCATCTCCATTTTCCCACCACCACTTTCCCCCTCCCTACCCACCCCCACCTCCCACCCTCAATCCTTCTCCCCTTTGACTTTGTCCGTGGGTCCTTTATACATGTTCCTTGACAGCCCTTCCCCTTCTTTCTTCCATTATCCCCTCCCCCTTCCCTCTGATTACTGTCAGTTTGTTCTTTATTTCAATGTCTCTGGTTATATTTCACTTGCTTGTTTGTTTTGTTGATTAGGTTCCACTTATAGGTGAGATCATGTGGTATTTGTCTTTCATCTCCTGGTTTATTTCACTTGCAGACTGGTACAACCACTGTGGAAAACATGTCAACATTTCAAATGCGTATGATAAGTAGTTGTAAGAGATATGTACACTGTGTCAGTTATCTGTTACTGGGTAACAAAACAGCCCCAAATTTTGGGTTTAAAACAAAAAATATATATTTATTTTGTTCATAAATCTTTAATTTGGGCAGAGCTCAGTAAAGGTGCCTCATTGCCATTAGCAGGGAAATTGGCCAGTTTGGCTGCTAGCTAGTCAAAGTGATTCATAAATATGGTTAACAAATTGGTGCTGGCTTTGTACTGATCTCAGCCAGGACTGTGAGTTGAGGTCTTCAGTTCTGCGCCACATGGCCCTCTTCACAATTGCTTGGGCTTTTTCTATCTTTCTTTCCTTTTTCCCCCTTAAACTATAAATTTATTTTTAGTGGCTGTAGCTTGGGCTTTTTCACAGTAAGATGGCTCAGTTCTACAAGCAAATGTATCTTTTTGATACACTTTTGACCCAACAGAAGCTGCATTGCATTTTGTAACTTAGCCTTGGAGGTCACACAGTGTCACTTCTGGTTGAGTCACAAGGTCACCCCAAATCAAGGGGAAGAGCCACTGTCAATGGAAGGAGTGTCAAATTAAAGGGTATGTGATTATTTGGTTGCTACAGACAGATTAGGAAAATACAACCTGCTGGAAACACTTTTATACCTGCAAGAATACAGATAGGAAGTCATTGAGTGGGAAAATGCAGTCACAATTTTTTTAAAAATGTTAATTTTAAAACTGCTAAAAGAATTAAAATATTTGAATCCAGTGTATGGTAAGTCTGAAGGTGCACTATAATTTGGTTTAAGTTTTTTTGTAAAGCTACTTGACAGTATTCATATTGTTTGATGCAACATAAAAATATTCTTAATTCTTAATATTTACAAGGTGACAGTAAACATGATTCCATCTTGTTTAATAATTATACAGAAAGCATGGGCAGTAAAAATGGCAACTTTGTAGACTTGAAACACATACCCACCACACAGACACATACACACTGTGTAAACTAAGCAGTACAAAATCAGTAAGCACAAAATATTAGAACTGTATAAATAGTATAACTGTGTAATATTTATACATATATATTAAAGAATATGAAGCAATAGAAATACAATTTAATGGAATTTGTGTTCTTTTTTCCATAAACTGCTTAAATGTATAGTATTAAAAAATAATTTAAATATACTATATAAATTATATATACACAAACTCCCATAATCATAAATACAGTATACTAAAGAAAGAACTCATAAAAATGGAGCCATGCTACTTTATCATATATAGGCTAATATATACTATTTATTTTGAATGTTGAATATTTAGTTAAGAATAATTTGTCTGCCTTTTATTATTAGAATTATTGGGCTATAAATTGGAGGATCTTTGAGACAATTTAAAATAACAGTTTCTGAAAGTTAACTCCCCTCCAGCCTTTTTTTGTCATGTTAGAACTCTCTCTCTAAGGAATTGACTTGAGATGGAGGACTGTGAAGAGAGGCCTCCCCTTACCAAGCTGCTGCAGTTCCTCAAAATTTCAACAGTTATAAAGACAAAAAGAATTCATATTATTGTTTGAAAATAGTGCTATCAATAGATCTGAGTTTTTAAAAATTTCAGAAATACTGAAAGCACATATCATCAGATTAAAAGAGCAAACCTCTGTTTAAAACCTGGTACAGACTGTAATCAGTGTGCCACACTGCTGAGGATGTTGATGGTGGGGAAGCTGTGCGTGGAGTGTGCAGGGAGTATGTGGGAACTCTGTACTTCCTGCTCATTTTGCTGTGAAACTGAAACTGTTTTAATAAATAAAGTCTATTTATTAAAACAACAACAACAAAACCTAGTGTATCAGAGACTTTAGAGGTAGGAGTGGTTCAAAGAATATTGAATGTTCTAAGCTCAGGCATTGTCTGAAGGAGTAGGAGAGTTCTTTTGGCAACTGCTTTCTACGGAGAAGGAAATAAGAGCATTGACCTTTTAAAGAATCTTTTGTTAATCTGTTAATCTTGAAAATGAAAGATATGATCATTGAAATAAAAGTTCTTAGTAGATAAACCAAATAACAAAACAAATAACATCAAAGTATAAATTAGTGAACTGTAAGAAATGAGCCAAAGAATTCAGCCATAATGGAGTGTACCAGACAGAGACAGAACATACTGCACAAAAAAGGAGTAAAATAATAAATTAATGCATCTTAATTTGATTAATGCATGTTTTGGAAAAAAAGTAAAAATAAATAACATACCTACATTTAGATGTGGTATGTAGTTGTCTAAAATGAGCTTGCACCTCGGTTGCACAGTTTACCAAGGAAGAAACTTTTCTTTCTACCATGATGCTGTTATCTAACTATGTGACTAAGATTTTTTCCCCATTACACAGTGGGATCTTAGCATCAATAAACAGGTTTGAAATGATTCAATAACTTTCTCTAACTTTATTGCACACTAGTAGTGAGTAGATCATTGACTCAGTTGGAGGAAAAAAATTGCTTGTCATAGTTCAGGTGAATAAGAACTGCTTTATAATATTAGCTCTCAAACCACATATTTACTGCGGTAGTTAATTGTAATAAGGTACTAATTGCCCACACATTATAATTTAGCAGAGTAGAAAGGCAAACATTGTATGATCTTCCCAAACCTGTCAAACAAGGGAACAATTAGAAAATCCTGGAACTCCTGACTTTCTGATTCCTTTGGACTTCTACAATGGATTTGTGACTCAGATACTCAGATAGATTTAACTAGTCTCCGATAAAGATATAGTGAATATTTGTTGAGCAATATTATATTCCAGGCACTGATTAGTGCCTTGTAAGTATTAACTCAGGTAATCTATCCATAGTAGACCACTGTAAGAATTATTATTATTATTGTTATCCTCATTTTACAGATGAGAAAACTGAGACACAGAGATGTTCAAACAATGTGAAAAGATCTCAGAGCTGGTAAGTACAGAGTCCAGTGCAGTTTGGTTCCAGAACTTGTGTTCTTAACTTTGCGTGTAGTGGAAACTCTTTGGGCTACGGACTGCTGGGGCTGGGAAAACTGAAGAATTTCTATGGGGCCAGAGTTAAGAAATAAATTGTACTATTGAGTAGTTCAGATGTTTCAGAAAGAATTGTTGCTGGCCGGAAACAAATGCTGATTCTGCTTCCAACAGGTTACTCATATCTTACCCGGTTACTCTTCTCTTGACTTCTTTTCTTCATTTTTTTTCTGTGGGATTGGTATCAAGCCTAAGGAGGTGTGCTGCCAATAACAAGCCGGCAGTCTTCATGTGCTGAACAGTGTGTGTGCATGAGAGGAGTTCACCCACAGCAGAGGGAGGCTCATATATGGTGATCTTTCAAATTTTAAAGCAAAGGGAAGTCTAGTTTCATTCTTTTACAATATTGATGTTTTTCAAATTACATCTGTTTTTGTTTTGTTTTTATAAAAAGATTTTCATAGAAAGATCTGTACTATACTTGCTAGTGACATATATCAGAAAATTTTAGTAATAATTTATGCTCATTGTAACAAAAACATTGAAGAGTACAGATTTGTATGGAGCAAAAACTTTTCACTTAGTTAGATATTTAAGTGTAAAAATGAATCCATAAAGTTACTGGAAGAAAACATTAGGGAATTTAAATAATAATCTTGGAGTGAGAGAAAGACTTTAAGCATAAAGGATGAAAGAAAACATCAATATGTTACATTACATAAAACTTTCTCATAAAAAGGTACCATACAAAAGCAGAAGGAATGAAATTTATAACAGCTATAATAAATAGCTATTTATACCAAGAACTACTCAAGTCAGTAAGAAAATAAAATTAAAATTAAAAATGCAAAGAAGATGAATAGTTTATAAAATACAATAACCATAAAAATGTTTTGATCTCATAAATAAAAAATATTAATATACTAATGAGATGTAATTTCATCTAATTACCAAAAGTTTAAAGTTTTTTAAAAAATGGGACTGGGAGAAGTGACTTGTACATCATAATACTGATGTTAATGGGTGAAATTAGATCACCCTGGGGTCTGCCAGAACCTGGATTTCTAGTCCTGTGCCCTCTGTGCCTTGCTGAGTGGGCCCCCTCGTAGACATAGGCTATGCTGTCCTGGCACGTCTCTGATGGTAAATCACCCTACAGCCTGGAGGCCTGAAAGAGTCCTGGGATGCTGAGAGCCTGCTGTCAGTTAGAGTTCATTAGGATACCACTGTCTTAGGCAGAAATTGGTACTTCTGACTCGGTCTCCATCTCCCTGGGTTCCGGCCTGCTGGGGCATTTCCTCATTATTGCCCAGAGCTATTTCCTCAAATACATCCTTCTCTATTACCAAAATTCCACATTTACATCAAGACTGATATTTATGCTGAAGCACAAGGAGAAAATGGGGAATTTTTCTTTTTTCTCTCTTTTAAAATATTTTATTGTTTATGCTGTGCCAATTTTCCCTCCTTTTTCCTCTTCCAAGTCAATCCTCACACTGTTGTCCATGTCCATACATCTTTCTTATATGTTCTGTGGTTAATCCCTTCACCTTTCAGTCAATCCCTGCCTCACCCCTCCCCTCTTACAGCTGCCAGTCTGTTCCATAATTTCATGCCTCTGGTTCTATTTTGTTCATTAGTTAATTTTGTTCATTAGATTCCAGTTAGGAGTGAGGTCATACAGTATTTGTGTTTCACTGACTGGCTTATTTCACTTAACATAATAATTTCCAGTTCCATCCATGCTGTTACAAAAGATAGGAATTCCTTATTTCTTTCTGCTGCATAGTATTCTATTGTGTAGATGTATCACAGTTGTTATTTTTTTATCCACTCATCTACTGATGGGCACTTAAGGCTACTTCAAAATCCTGTCTATTGTAAGTAATGCTGCTATGAACATGAGGGTGCATAATTTATTTTGAATTGGTGTTTCTGGATCCCAGCAGTGGAATCACTGGGTCAAAAGGCAGGTCCATTGTTAGTTTTTTGAGGAAATTTCATTGTTTTCATCTTGGGGAATTTTCACTGTTTTCCAAAGTGGCTGCACCTGGCCGCATTCCCACTGACAGTACAGTAGGGTGCCCTTTTCGCCACATCTTCATCAGCACTTGTTTATTGATTTATTGATGACGGCCGTTTTGGCAGGTGTGAAGTATATCTCATTGTGGTTTTAATTTGCATTTCTCTGATGGTCAGTGACGTTGAGCACTTTTTCATATGTCTGTGGGCCCTCTGTATGTCCTTTTGGAGAAGTGTCTATTCTGGTCCTGTGCCCATTTTTAAATTGGATCGTTTGTCTTCCTGGTATTGAGTCATATAAACTATTTATATATTTTGGACATTAAACCTTTGTCCGATGTATTGTTGGCAGATATGTTCTCCCATACAGTCAGTTCCCTTTTAATTTTGATGGTGGTTTCTTTAGCTGTGCAAAAAGCTTTTTAATTTCACGTAGTCCCATTTGTTTATTTTCCCTTTATTTCTCTTGCTGTAGGGGATATATCAGCAATAATATTGCTATGTGATATATCTGAATTTTTTCGTTTTAATATATCTTATTGATTATGCTATTACAGTTGTCCCATTTCCCCTCCTTTATTCCCCTCCACCCTGCATACCCCCTCCCACCCACATGTTGCCCCCCTTTAGTTCATGTCCATGGGTCATACATGTAAGTTCTTTGGCTTCTACAGTTCCTATACTATTCTAAGCCTCCCCCTGTCTATTTTCTACCTACCACTTATGCTACTTATTTTCTGTACCTTTTCCCCCTCTCTCCCCCTTCTGCTCTCCTATTGATAACCCTTCATGCGATCTCCATTTCTGTGGTTCTGTTTCTGTTCTAGTTTGCTTAGTTTGCTTTTGATCTTGTTTTGGGTGTTGTTTTTATTTTTTTAAATTTTATTTATTTATTTTCAAAGAGAGGGGATGGGGAGGAGAAAGAGAGGGGGAGAAACATCAGTGTGTGGTTGCCTCTCACATGGCCCCTACTGGGGACCTGGCCCACAACCCAGGCATATGCCCTGACTGGGAATCGAACCGGCGACCCTTTGGTTCCCAGCCTGCGCTCAATCCACTGAGCTACACCTGTCAGGCTGGGTGTGATTTTTAATAACTGTGAGTTTGCTGTCATTTTACTGTTTATATATTTTTTAATCTTCTTTTTCTTAGATAAATCCCTTTAACATTTCATATAATAAGGGCTTGGTGATGACAAACTTCTTTAACTTGACCTTATCGGAGAAGCACTTTATTTGCCCTTCCATTCTAAATGAAAACTTTGCTGGGTAGAGTAATCTTGGATATAGGTCCTTGCCTTTCATAACTTGGACTATTTCTTTCCAGCCCCTTCTTTCCTGTAAGGTCTCTTTTGAGAAATCAGCTGACAGTCTTATGGGAACTCCTTTGTAGGTAACTGTCTCCTTTTCTCTTGCTGCTTCTAAGATTCTCTCTTTATTTTTAATCTTGGGTAATGTAATTATATGTGCCTTGGTGTGTTCCTCCTTGGGTCCAACTTCTTTGGGACTCTGGGTTTCCTGGAGTTCCTGAAAGTCTATTTCCTTTGCCAGACTAGGGAAGTTCTTCATTATTTGTTCAAATAAGTTTTCAATTTCTTGCTCTTCCTCTTCTCCTTCTGGCACCCCTATAATTCAAATGTTGGAATGTTTAAAGATATCCTGAAGGTTCCTAAGCCTCTCTTCATTTTTTTGAAATCTTGTTTCTTCATTCTTTTCTGGTTGAATGTTTATTTCTTCCTTCTGATCCACACTGTCGATTTGAGTCTCAGTTTCCTTCCCATCACTATTGGTTCCCTATAGATTTTCCTTTATTCACTTAGCATAGCCTTCATTTTTTCATCTAATTTTTGACCAAATTTAACCATTTCTGTGAGCATCCTGATTACCAGTGTTTTGAACTGTGCATCTGATTGATTGGCTATCTCTTCAGCACTTAGTTGTATTTTTTTCTGGAGCTTTGATCTGTTCTTTCATTTGGGCCATTTTTTTTTGTCTTGGTGCACCTGTTGTGTAATAAGGGGCAGTGTCCTAGGTGTTCACCAGGGCGGAGTACCTCACATCGTTGCATTGTAATGCTGTATGCTGTATGTGGGGAAGGGGTCTGAGAGGGAACAATGGCACTTGCTCTGCTCTCTGCTGGATTTCAGTCACTTCCCCCGCTACCCACAAGCAAATTGGGCCCTTCTGTGCTGATTCCTATGTGGGCGGGCTTGTGTCCCTTTTAGGATGCTGTGGATCTCTCCCGTGACCTCTCCTGTGAGGCTGGGAATTACTGCCGCTGCTGCCTCAACCCCCACAGGTGTTTTCAATCAGTGGTTTGAGGCTTTATTTCCCCGTGATGGAACCTTGGGTTGTGCGGTCTGTTTTGCTCTCCAGCTTTTTCTCCCGGTTTTTCTGTGCATGAATGTGAGACTACTCGCTCCTCCAGCCACCACCTGGCTGTGTCCGCCAGCCGCCACCTTGCCAGGAGTCCTCTCTGCCTGACTGCTTGTCTCCGCCCATCCTCCTGGTCTGGATGAATGTCTTCTTTAACTCCTTGGTTGTCGGACTTCCATACAGTTCAATTTTCTGTTGGTTTTCATTGTTTTTTGTTTCTAAATTGTTGTTGTCCTTCTTTTGGTTGTGTGAGGAGGCACAGTGTGTCTACCTATGCCTCCATCTTGGCTGGAAGTCCAATATATCTGAAATTTTACTCCCCGTGTTTTCCTCTAGGATTTTTACAGTGTCATGACATATTTAAGTAGTTGATCCATTTTGGGTTTATTCTGGTGCATGATGTTAGATGGTAGTCCTGTTTCATTTTTTTACATGTACCAGTCCAGCTCTCCCAACACCATTTATTGAAGAGAATGTCTTTATTCCATTGTATGCTCTTGTCTCCTTTGTCAAATGTCAATTGGCTATAGAGATGTAGGTTTATTTCTGGGCTTTTTATTCTGTTCCATTACTCTATGTAATGGATTACTATGTATTACTCTATGTGTCTGTTCTTATGTCAGTACCACACTGTTTTGATTGATTACAGGGACCTTGTAGTATAGTTAAATATCATGTATTGTGATCCCTCCTACTTTGTCCTTTTTTCTCAAGACTGCTGAGGCTGTTCAGGGTCTTTTTCGGTTCCATATAAATTTTTGGAATATTTTCTCTAGATCTGTGAGATATGTCATTGGTATTTTAATAGGAATTGTGTTGCATCGATAGATTGTTTTGGGTAGTATGGACATTTTAATGATGTCGGTTCTTCCAATCCATGAATACAGTGTATGCTTCCATTTATTTGTATCTTCCTCATTTTCTTTCTTCAGTTTTCTATAGTTTTCTGAGTACACGTCTTTTACCTCCTTGGTTAAATTTATTCCTAGATACTTATTTATTTTTTGCTAAAGTAAATGGGATTTATTTCTTAGTTTCTCTTCCTGATATATCATTGTTGGTGTACACAATTGCCATCGATTTCTGAATAATGACTTTGTATCTCACTACATTTCTTTTTTTTAAATATATTTTATTGATTATGCTATTAAAGTTGTCCCATTTTTTTCTACCCTTTATTTCCCTCTGCCTTGTACTCCTCCCGCCAGCATTCCTCCAGCTTAGTTCATGTCCATGGGTCAGACATATAAGTTCTTTGGCTTCTCCATTTCCCATACTATTCTTAACGTCCCCATGTCTATTCTGGATCTGCACTTTACGCTTCTTATTCCTTGTATCTTTTCCCCCATTTTCTCCCCTTTCCCTCCCCACTGATAACCCTCCATGTGATTGCCATTTCTGTGAATCTGTTCCTGTTCTAGTTGTTTGCTTAGATTGTTTTTGTTTTGGCTTTTTAAAGTTTGTTTGTTGATAGCTGTGAGTTTATTGTCATTTTACTGTTCATATTTTGATCTTCTTTTTTGTAGATAATTCACTTTAACATTTCATGTAATAAGGGCTTGGTGACGATGAACTCTTTTAATTTGACCTCATCTGGGAAGCACTATATCTTCCCTTCCATTCTAAATGATAGCTTTGCTGCATAGAGTAATCTTGGATGTAGGTCCTTGCCTTTCATGATTTCAAATACTTCTTTCCAGCCCCTTCTTGCCTGCAAGATTTCTTTTGAGAAATCAGCTTATTGTCTTATGGGAACTCTTTGTAGGTAACTGTCTCCTTTTCTCTTGCTGCTTTTAAGATTCTCTCCTTATCATTAATTTTGAGTAATGTATTTATGATGTGCCTTGGCGTATGCTTCCTTGGGTCCAACTTATTTGGGACTCTCTGAGCTTCCTGGGCTTCCTGAAAGTCTATTTCCTTTGCCAGATTAGGGAAGTTGTTCTTTATTAGTTTTTCAAATAAGTTTTCAATTTCTTGCTCTTGCTCTTCCTCTTCTCCTTCTGGCACACCTATGATCAGATGTGGGAATGTTTAAAGTTGTCCCAGAGGCTCCTAAGCCTCTCTTCATTTTTTTGAATTCTTGTTTCTTCATTCTGTTCTGCTCGAATGCTTATTTCTTCCCTCTGGTCCAAACTGTTGACCTGAGTTTAATTTTTATTCCCATCACTTTTGGTTCTCTCTAGAGTTTCCTTAATTTCACTTTTCATAGCCTTCACTTTTTCCTCTATATTGCAACCATACTCAACCATTTCTGTGAGCATCCTGATTACCAGTGTTTTGAACTGTACATCTTATAGGTTGGCTATATCTTCATTGCTTAGTTGTATTTTTTCTGGAGCTTAGATCTGTTCTTTCATTTGGACCATATTTTTATTTCATGGCACTGTATGTGTAGGTGAGGTCTGAGAAGGAACAATGCTGCTTGTTCAGCCCTTGATGGTTTTCACTTCCTCCTTTACCAACAAGCAAATTGGGCCCTTCTGGTGCTGAATCCCTGGTGGGCATGTTTGTGTACGTTCTACGACCCTGTGGGTCTCTCCAGTGAACTCTCCTGTAAGGCTGGGAGTTTCTCCTGCTGCTTTAATCCCCACAGGTTTTTTTTTGCCGTCGGAGGTTTTGAGGCTTTCTTTCCCCATACTGGAACCCTGGGTTGTGTGGTCTGTCTTGCTCCCCAGTTGTTCCTCCTGATTTATCTGCAGCATGCAAATATGGGACCACTTGGTCCACCAGCTGCTGCCTTGCTGGGAGTCCTCTCTACCCTGGCTGCCTGTCTCCACCCCTCCTACCGGTCTGGATGAATGTTTCTTCTTTAACTTCTTGGTGGCAGTTGAATTTTAGGTAGGTTCTGGTTGTTTTTTGTTTTTAAATTTGAGATCATGTGGTATTTCTCTTTCTCTGCCTGGCTTATTTCACTTAGCATAGTGCTTTCCAGTTCCATCCATGCTTTCGTGAAAGGTAGGAGCTCCTTCTTTCTTTCTGCTGCATAATATTCCATTGTGTAAAAGTACCATAGGGTTTTGATCCACTCATTTACTGATGGATGCTTAGGTTGCTTCTAGCATTTGGCAATTGTAAATTGTGCTGTGGTGAACATTAGGGTACATAGGTTCTTTTGGATTGGTGTTCCAGGATCCTTAGGGTGTAATCCCAACAGTGGTGTTGCTGGGTCAAAAGGCAGATCCATTTTTAGTTTTTGGAGGAAATTCCATATTGTTTTCCACAGTGGCTTCACCAGTCTGCAATCCCACCAACAGTGCACTAGGGTTCCCTTTTCTCCACAACCTCTCCAACACTTGTTGTTTGTTGCTTTGTTTATGATGGCCATTCTCACTGGTGTGAAGTGGTATCTCATTGTGGTTTTAATTTGCATCTCTCTGATGGCTAGTGATGCTGAGCATCTTTTCATATGTCTCTGGGCCTCTTGGAGGTTTGTCCTCCTTGGAGAAGTGTCTGTTCAAGTCCTTTGTCCATTTTTTAATTGGGTTATTTGTCTTTCTGGAGTGGAGTCCTGTGTTTACTTTGGAGATCTTGTTGTTTTCGTTCTTTTGGTTGTGCGAGGAGACAAAGTATATCCACTTACACCTCCATCTTGTCTGGAAGTCTGTGTCTCACTATTTTTCTGATTCACTTATTAGGTTGAGTAGTTTCTTGGTGCAGCCTATTTTGTTCTCTATGTACACTATCATGTTAGTTGCTAATAATGACCAATTTACTTCCTCTTTTCCAATTTGGATGCCTTTTATTTCTTCTTCTTGTCTTATCCCTATGGCTAGGACTTCCAGTACTATGTTGAATAAAAGTGGTGAAAGCAGACATCCTTGTCTTGTTCCTGATCTTAGTGGGAAAGCTTTTAGTTTTATCCCATTGAGTGTGATGTTGGCAGTAGGTATTTTGTACATGGCCTTTATTATGTTGAGGCATCCTCCCTCTATTCCCAGTCTGCTGAGTATTCCCATCATAAATTGGTGCTGGATTTTATCACATGCTTTTTGTGCATCTATTGATATGATTTTGTGATTTTTGTCCTTCATTTTGTTTATGATATATCACATTTATTGATTTACAAATATTGTACCATCCTTGTATCCCTGGGATAAATCCCACTTGATTGTGGTGTATGATCTTTTTAATGTATTTCTGGATCTGGATTGCCAATATTTTGTTGAAGATTTTAGCATCTATGTTCATCAGAGATATTGGCTTATAATTTTCTTTCTTTGGTGTGTCTTTACCTGGTTTTGGAATTAGGATAATACTGGCCTCATAAAAAAAGTTTGGTAGTCTTCCTCAAAAGTTAATGTTTTTATAATACCGAGTGCTGGCAAGGTTATGAGGAAATAAATATGCTCACGCTTTCTTAGTGGGAATGAAAATTGATATAGCCTCTTGGGAGACAATATAGCAGTACTTAAGAATATTTTAAATTCTCAGACTTATCGACCAAGCAATTCTACTAGGAATTTATCTTATGTATATATTAAGACAGACACACCAAAACATGTGTTATTGTACCACTGTTTGATATAAGGAAAAACTGTAAAATAACCTAAATATTTTTTCAAAGGGGAAAAGAGAAATAAACTATGATGCTTTCCTTGAAAAAATACCAGCAATATTTAACATAATGAATCAGAACTAAATGTGCTTATCTGGGAAAGATGTTCAGAATATATGACTTAGTGAAAAAAGTAATTTGCAGTAGAAAATCTGTACTATGATCCCCTTTGTGTATGTGTTTTACACTACATACATGTATTGGTTTAGGTGCTTTTTTTGTTGTTGTAGTTAACTAGAAATGTATTAAATTTATTAGATCCCATAAATGGAAGTGTAGAGGCCTGTTGGGTTTAGAGTTGTCTTTAGTGTCTTAATCCAGCTGCCCAACTCTCTGTTTCTTCGATTCTCCTGGCTCAACCTCCTCCGCTAACTCCTCAAACTGGTTGTAGCGGTTCTGGGTCTCCCTTACAAGCATGCTTCTTTTGACAGGAAACCCTCCAGCAGCTTCCCCTTTCATCTCATTGGCCTGAACAGGATCATGGGAGTGACTCATAGGCTCCTTCTCAGCACAATCCCTAGGACAGGGAAATACCCTACCCCCATGGCTTAGGGTTGGATTTCTTAACCAGTAACCAGGAAGGGAGAAGAATTTAACAGTGTGTGTGAGGCAAGTTAAAGCTCATCCAAGGGGCTAGGTCATGTAAATCCTATCTGCCAACAACCACCCCCCACCCCCGCACCCACCAAAAAAAAAGCCCCAACTAAAAACACCACCAAGAAACCAAAATGGCAATTTTAAATGAAATGAAAGGGAATAAAGAGCTGTGGGGATAGATACAAATTTTCATATTTCACTTCTAAACTATTATTTTTTTAATATCTCCATGTCTGACTCAGGATCACAGCAGAAATCATGTGAACAGATGGCATACCCAAAAGGGTTTAATAAAGAGACTTTAATAAAAAGATTATTTACAAAAGTATGAATGAGGTTAAAGGAACAAGAAAAACAAAAAAGGGACGGTGAAGCATGCACGGACTAGCCACAGCAGAAAGAGGAATGCAGAGCAGCTGCTGGTGAGGCAGAAAGGGAGTGCTCTGTGTGAGGAAATAAGTAAACACTCCATGCCCTCCAGTCTCTGCTAGTACTTCTCATTAGCCAGACCCAACCAGAAACCAGAGGGTTAGGGCAAGGCAATCTCTTACATCAGCCTCCTGGGACTCAAAGCCAGGAGAGAAGAATTGGTAATAGATGTTCGTGAGGAGAGGAGCGGGTGGGGAAAACAACTAGCACAATATATATGAACCAATTGAAAACATTAATAGTTTGAAAATTAAAAAATATGGCAAATTCTGTCACATGCTACAACATAGATGAACCTTGAAGACATAAAAGAAATAAGCCAGTTACAGAAGAACAAATATGATATGCTTCTACTTCTATGAGGTAACTAAGTAGTCAAAAAAAATCATAGAAACATAAAGTAGAATGGTTGTTGCCAGGGGGAACCAAAGAGGAAGGAAATGCAGAGTTATCGTTTAATAGATATAGACTTTGAGCTTCACGAGATGAAAACAGTTCTGGAGATTGGTTGCACAACATTCTGAATGTTCTTAACCCTACTGAACTTTATACTTAAAAATAGTTATGAAGGATTATGGCCAGCCTATGTGTGTGGTGGTACCTTATTCTTTTTAATTTATAATATCCTTATGACATATTATGTTGAGTATCTTTTCATATGCTTATTTGTCATCTTGGTGTCTTATTTGGTGATGTGTCTGTTCAAGTCTTTGCCCACTTTTTAATTGAGTTGTCTGTTTTGTTATTGTTGAGTTTTAAGAGTTCTTTGTATACTTTCATTAACAATCCTTTATTTGATTTATCGTTTGCAAATATTTTCTCCAATCTGTGGCTTCTCTTCTCATTCTCTTGACAACATATTTTGGAGATTAGAAGTTTTTAATTTTAATGAAGTCCAGCTTATCAATTCTGTCTTTCACTAACAACACCAAACACTGGCAAGGAGGTGGAGCAACAGGAACTCTCATTCATTGCTGGTGGAAATCAAAATGGCATAGCCTATTTGGACAGCTTGGCACTTTTTTGAAAAACTAAATATACACTTTCCATATAATCCAGCAATCGCACTCCTTGATTTTACTCAAATGAGTTGAAAACTTATGTTCACAGAAAAAACTGCACTCAGATGATCATAGCACCTTTGATTATAGCAACCAAGATGTCCCTCACTAGGTGAATGGATAAATAAACTGTGTACAATCAGACAATGCAGTACTGAAAAAAATTGAATTATGAGGCCATGAAAAGACATGGAGGAAACTTAAGTGCATATTATTAAGTGAAATAAGTTAATCTGAAATGGCTGCATGATGTATGATTCTTACTATATAACATTTTAGAAAAAGTGAAAAGCTATGGAGACAATACAGAAAAGAACTCAGTGGTTGCCAGGGGTTAAGAGAAAGGGAGTGATAAATAGGTAAAGCACACAGGATTTTAAGGGCAGTGAAAATACTTGGTATGATACTATAATGGTGAATACATGTCAGTATATATTTGTCCAAACCCATGAACATACAAAACCAAGACCAAACCCAAATGTAAACTATGGACTCTGGGTGATAATGATGTGTCAGTGTAGGTTCATTGATTGCAATAAATGTGCTAGTCTGGTGTAGGATTTTAATAGTGGAGGAGATGGTGCATATGTGAAGGCAGGGGGTAAATGGGAAGTCTCTATACCTTCCACTAATTTTTCTGTGAAACTAATAATGCTGTAAAAAAAATAGTCTATTGAAACAATGGTTATGATGTTAAATTTTGTTATGTTTTTCTACTATAATAAAAGTGGAAGTCTTTTCCATTTTCCTTATTCCCCAATCCTGTCCACAGCAACAAACACCATTGTGTCTATATTTTTAACCAAGTTTCAAACTTCTCAGACTTTTATTTTCCAAAGGTGATGATTTAAATACAGATGCTGTGCTCAGAGAGAAGTCTTGACAACAGAAATACAAATTTGATAGTTACCAGCGTGGGCATAATTCTTCCATCATGGGAGTGGATAAAATCTCCAGGGACAGTGTGCAAAGAAATCAGGAGATACTGGGAAGGAGCCCAGGGAAACCTACATTAAAGAGGCAGCGAGAGAAAAAGAGTCAACCAAGGAGAATGAAAACACACACACACACCTACACACACACACACACACACACACACACACACACACACAAGGAACCAATATGAAGGCAGGAACCAAGGACAGAGAACATTTTAAGAATAAATGCATAAGTCAAAACCACAATGAGCCCTGGCTGGTGTAGCTCAGTGGATTAAGTGCTGCTGGCGTGTGAACCAAAGGGTTGCCAGTTCAAATCCCAGTCAGGCACATGCCTGGGTTGCAGGCCAGGTCCCCAGTAGGCGGTGTGTCAGAGGCAACCACACATTGATGTTTCTCTCCATCTCTTTCTCCCTCCCTTCTTCTCTCTCTAAAAAGAAATGAATAATTTTTTAAAAAAAGAAAAAAACCGCAATGAGATACCACTCCACACTCGTTAAGATGGCTGTTATTAAAAAAATAAATAAAAAGCAAGTGTTGGCAAGAATATAGAGAAGTGGTGCATTGCTAGGAATATAAAATGGCCCAGCCGCTGTGGAAAACAGTTTGGCAATTCTTCAATAAGTTAAACATAGAATTACCATGTGTTCTAGCAATTCCACTCCTAGGAATATGAGTATACTCAAAATAATTGAAATCAGGGACTCAGATACTTGTCTACCACTGTTTATACATCACTATTCATAGTAGCCAAAAAGTGGATGCCCATTTTGGATGGTAGATAAACAAAATGTGATATATACATACAGTGGAATATTATTTGGTTTTAGAAAAGAGTAAAGTTCTGATACATGCTATGGCATTGATAAATCTTGAAGATATTATGCTAAGTGAAATAAGCCAAATACTAAAGGTAAATATATAATTCCACTTATATAAGGTACTTAAGAATAGGCAAATTTATAGAGACAGAAAGTAGAAGTTACTAGGGCTGAAGGGGTGGAGAGAATGGAGGGTTATTGTTTAGTGCATATAGAGTTTCAGTTTGGGAAGATGTAAAAGTTCTGGAAGTGGATGATGGTGATGGTTGCACAACAATATGAATGTATTTAATGCCACTGAATCATATACTTAAAATGGTTAGAATGGTAAATTTTATGTCACATATATTTTACCACAATAAAAGAGAATAAATGCATAAAAGAATCCAGATACAAAAAAAGTATAGTTTATGAGTCCAGTAATACAAAGTTCAAGAATAGGCAAACCTAGCTGAAGGTGGGGATAGAGTCAAAGCAGCAGCTACCTTAACATATGTGCATAGGAAGGAAATTGGAGGAAAACAAAAACACAATGCACATTTTAAGGAGTTTGAAAGGGGGACAAATAGGGTAATGTTAACTAGAAAAGCCTAGAATGAAGTTTTTTATTTTTTTAAAGGAAAGTCGAATGTATTTTTGGTTTGAGGAACAGATGGAGAGGGAAGGATGACAACACAAGGTAGGCAAGAAACAGATGACATCCGGAGGTGTGAGGGGAGAGGATGAAGAAGGGAAGAAGGGAGGGAGGGAGAGGCAAGGTTATCCTTGGAAAGGCACTGGACACCTATTCCACTGTGACTAGGAGACAAAGGGCAAGGATAGTGAAAATCAGCTAAGTGAGGACATCAAAAAGCAGCAGATTAAGCATTAAGACTTGCATGATGTGCCCTGGCTGGTGTGGCCCAGTAGATTGAATAGCAGCCTGTGAACCAAAGGATCGCAGGTTTGATTCACAGTTAAGGCACAGCAGGAGCCAGGTCCCCAGTGGGGGATGCAAGAGGCAACCACACAATGATGTTTTTCTCCCTCTCTTTCTCCCTTTCTTCCCCTCTCTCTAAAAATAAATAAATAAGCCCTGGCTGGTGTAGCTCAGTGGATTGAGCGTGGGCTGCAAACCAAAGGGTCAACGGTTCAATTCCCAGTCAGGGCACATGCCTGGGTTGCAGGCCAGGTCCCCAGTGGGGGCCACGTGAGAGGCAACCACACATAAAAATAAATAAATAAAATCCTCTTAAAAAAAGAGTTGCATGATCCTTAATTCATGATACTCAACTGGCTTCCCTCAGCTGTTTATTATCATCATATCCCTGCAAAATCTAACTGATCTAGTCAATTTCTCTAAAACTGATCTATTACTAACCACCACTTTAAAAAACAATAATGTTGAAGTTTCCCTTGTTTTAACATAGAGGCCTTTGATTAGAGACCTCTAAGGTTTATTCAAGGCACAACATTTTATTTCACTATGGTTGTGAATTTTCACTATGGTTGTGAATTTTCGAATAAATCAGCTGACAAATATATGTATTTTTACTATAATTTCTTTTGTGTCCTGAATTTAATAAATGTAGCTGAGAAATAGGCATACTTATACAAAAACTGTATTGGAAGTAGAAGCTACCTGT
>PVJI01023191.1:0-24008 GCA_004026765.1 Micronycteris hirsuta
CTTGCCATGTTTTCATAGCAACACTTATAAGAGTACAATGCAATCTGATAAAGCTCAAATCCAAGAAAAATTAAACAATATATTATTTAGCATATATATAAATACATTAGGCATAAAACTTTATTTTTTAAAAAGCAAATTAATGATACACATTTATTTATAATTAAATAGAAATGTGAATAGTGATTACCATTGGAGGCTAGGCAGAGATATGGGATAAAGGAAGGACACACAATAATGCTTTTGCTGGTGTCAGGGCTTTGCAAACTAGGGCCCAAAGGCTGAATCCTACTGCAACATGCTGGGTGAACACGGACTGGCACACAGCTGTGCCCATTTACTTATAATTGTCAGTGGCCATTCTGCACTATAACAGCAGAGTTGAGAAGATGCAAAAGAGACCATATGGCCTGCAAATCCTAAAGTATTTACTGTCTGTATCTTTATAGACATGTTTTGCTGACCCCTGACTAGCCTATAAAAGTAAGGAAGGCTTCTATTAATTATTATTTATATGTGAAATAATTGGATTTACTAACCCCCTCATTCTCTATAGTTTTACCTTGTCCCTAGTTCCTAATGAGAAACTGTTCATTCAGCACAAAATTATGTAGAAGGATTGTAAAGTGGGGCAATCAATACTCAGGAGGTCAAGTTCTGTTTGTTTTGTATATCCTCCACTCAGAAAAAAGTGAGAGTTCAACATACTCTTTCTAGCATGGAACCAGGAAAGGATCCTCATCTTCGGTTACAATAGAATAATAGACTGGTTTTCCAGCCACCAAAGGAGGCTTACTGTCTATGAATGAAAGAGAACTTGATGGAAATAGACTTGAAGAAACAGAACTTGAAAGAATGATTTTACACCATCTGCTAGTTTCCAACAAACTTCTTGATTAGATACAGTTAAAGTACAATGGTTTTTCTGGGGGCTTCACTGTCCTTATATACCCTTCCAGAAAGAACACATCATAACAGCAAGGTTATAAATACACCAGTCGTTCATAACCAGGGCCAAGTTTGACAACTTCCCACCCTTTGAATGGGATATTTGGCAATATTGACATTTTTGGTTGTAACTGCCAAAGACATCTAGTGAGCAGAGGTCACGGATGCCGTAAAAATGCCTAACATGCACAGGGCAGCCCAAAATGTAAACAGCACCCAGTTTGCGAGACCCTGACACAGACCATTGGGTGGGGTCTGTTGACAATTAAGAGTTAAGATTCTCATGGTGAGGCCATTTCAAAGGTATCACCCCTCACAAAATTCCTTCTGGATTTGGCCCACATGATGCATACATCCACAGACACATCCTACACACTCTAAAACATACATTCTACATAATGAGAAAACTTGAGCGAAGTCTGCATAAATCCAACTTCTTGGGTATATATTTTTTCAAATCTAAAATATTCTTTAGTCTGATTTACCCATCCAAATTTCCTCAGGCCTTCTTTCCACAAGGAGACAGCATGCAGATATAATTTTTTAAAATTATACTACGGCTCACACTCTATAATTTCATATAGATAATGGACCATCTTTCAATGATATGAACTTGTTATGCAGCATCATTAAGGCTTCAGCATCTGCACATGCCTTGATCCATGTCCAGATGATATTACCGAGCACTCCAAAACTTAGAGTGGTGATTGTGGGGGGTGAGGGGAGACTGGTGGATGGAGGCAGAAGAGGGTAAAATGGTGATAAATTCCAATGTAAAAAAAATACAATAAAAATGGGTAAAAAAATAAGAGTGTCTGGAAAACTGTAAGTCATGAGCTTAAACGGTCTGGCTGTCACACCAGGAAAGAGCAATGGCTTTAGCAAAGGTTTCAGCGGTATCCCAAACACGCTATGAACATTTTTATTGAAAGGAGATACCTGATTTCTAATTATATTCCACATATAACTATTCCCTTTTTAATTTTAGTGAATTAATGAGTATTTCTAATCTTCACAAGAAGAGATATAGGACAGCTTTGTTGTTCATTAAGTGTCTCATTAGTTATCTCAGGAAAAATAGGATTTTAAACAACTAAAATTAGTAAATGTTAATAGACAGTTTTGAAACTTTTAAATGCATGCTCTGATGTTTGTCACCACAACTAGCATGTCCATCATTATTTATTTATAGATGTTGTTAGCAAAGTTCTAGTAGAAATACCTATTAAGGAAACTGAAATAGTGTCTCCACAAATGAATTTATCAGTGCCTTATTCTGTGTGGCCTACTTTAAGTAGTAAAATTATTAGCACTTACAATGTGCTTAATACTATAAAGTTCATCAATGAAATTACAAGACATTTCCAGAAATAATCTTAATCGTACCTACTTTGCTCTATCCAGGCTTAATGTAGACAAAATTATAAAGCAGAGATGTACCTCAGCCTGCTTTCTAGGTCTGGAACAATACAGAACAAATTTTACAGAACAATATCTTTAGAGGTTCAAAGGTCTCTTCTCATTTTGCTTTATTTTATTTTTAGCTAGCTCCATTCCTTCTGGTCCAAGCTGTTCATAATGCAATTATATTGAAAATATTTTGTGGTTCACTCCTTTAGACAAAAACTATAGCCACAAATCTCATTGGTATAATCTCTCCTGGGCCGCAAGCTGCATGAGAGGCTATATAGAACCATACCCTTAAACTACTATTGCTTAAAGGCAATGGTTTGCCTGGCATGTTACTAAAATTCTTTAAAGGAACATTTTTCTGCTTGAGGCTCCATTTAAATCTTACAATTTATGTTAAGTAGTAAACTATTAATTTTAAGTAAGAAATTAAGAATGTATCATGTAATTCTTAAAGCAAGCACTTAAAAATTAATGTCAAAAGGTATGACTAAAATGTTAATAACTAAACTAAAAATGGAATGTTAAAAAATCAATCAAAAGATTAGCAGAAAGGAAGAACAGAGAAACACAAAGCAGAGGTGGCAAGCACAAAGTATATAATACCTAACAAACAATATCAATAATCACATTAAATGTTAATGCCTATGCATGACAATTAGTGAAATTAAATTGTCAAATTGGACTTCCAGCCAAGATGGAGGCATAGGTAGATACACTTTCTCTCCTTGCACAATCAAAAAAAGCACAATAACAAATTTTTTTTTAAATTATCAGGACTTCCAGAAAATCAAACTGTGTGAAAATCGGTTAATCAAGGAGTTAGAAAAGAAACATTCATCCAGACCAGTACAAGGGGCAGAGTCAGGCAGCCTGGGCAGAGAGGACTCAAGGCAAGGCAGGAGCTGGCAGACCAGGCAAGGCGGAGGCTGATGTACTGGGTGATCCCATATTTGCATGCAGATAAACTGATAAACTTGGAGGAACAACTGGGGAGTAAGACAGACTGAGTAATCCAGAGTTCCAGTGCAGGGAAATAAACCCTCAAAACCTCTGACTATAAAAACCTTTAGGAGTTGAGGTGGCAGGAGAAATTCCCAGCCTCACAGGAGAGTTCGTTGGAGAGACAAACAGGGTCCTAGAACATACACAAGCCCACACACCCAGGAATCAGCACCAGAAAGAACCAATTTGAAGAACCAATTGAAGAAATGGGGGAAATGACTGAAAGCAGGGTGAGAGCCCAGCAAGTGGAATTGTTCCCTCTCGGACCCCACACCCACATACAGCACCAAAACATGGGTTGCCCCACCCTGGTGAGTACCTCAGGCTCCATCCCTTATTACATAACAGGTGTGCCGAGAAAAAAATTATGGCCCAAATGAAAGAACAGATCAAAGCTCCAAAAACAGAGAACAGTGACGAAGAGATAGCCAACCTATCAGATGCAGAATTTAAAACACTGCTAATCAGGGTGCTCACAGAAATGGTTGAGTATGGTCCCAAAATAGAGGAAGATGTGAAGGCTATGCAAAGTGAAATAAAGGAAAATGCACAGAGAACCAACAGTGATGAGAAGGAAACCGGGAATCAAATCAATGATTTGAAACAGAAAGAAGAAACAAACATTCAATCAGAACAGAATGAAGAAACAAGAATTCAACAAAATAAGGAGAGGCTATTTTTTCTGGGACAATGTTCCAACATCCAAATCATAGTGGTGCCAGAAGGAGAAGAGGAACAGCAAGAAACTGAAAAGTTATTTGAAAAAATAATAAAAGAAAACTTTCCCAAAACAGCAAAGGATACAGACCTCCAGGAAGCCCAGAGATTCCCAAAGAAATTGGACCCAAGGAGGACACACCAAGGCACATCATCATAAAGTTACCCAATATTAAAGATAAGGAGAAAATCTTAAAAGTAGCCAGAGAAAAGGAGACAGTTACCTACAAAGGAGTTCCCATAAGACTATCATCCAATGCCTCAAAAGAAATTTTACAGGCAAGAAGGAGTTGGAATGAAGTATTAAAAGTCATGAAAGACAAGGACCTATATCCAAGATTACTCTATCCAGTAAAGCTATCACTTAGAATGGAAGGGCAGATGAAGTGCTTCCCAAATAAGGTCAAGTTAAAGGAGTTCATCATCACCAAGCTCTTCTTTATGAAATGTTAAAGTGATTTATTTAAGAAAAAAAAGATTATCAAAACTATGAACAGTAAAATGACAACACACAACTATCAACAACTGAACCTAAAAACAAACTAAGCAAACAACAAGAACAGGAACAGAATCACAGAAATGGAGATCACATGAAGGGTTATCACTGGAGAGGGGTTGTAGGGAGAATGGGGCAAAAGGTACAGGGAATAAGAAGCATAATTGGCAGGTACAAAATAGAAGGGGGGAGGTTAAGAATAGTATAGGAAATGGAGAAGCCAAAGTACTTATATGTATGATGCATGGACATGAACTAATGTGGGGGAATGCTGGTGGGAGGGAGAGTACAGGGAAGAGGGGAACAAGGGGGAGAAAAGAAATGGGACAACTATAATACTGTAATCAATAAAATATACTGTAAAAAGGAAATAGAAGGAAGGAAACAATAAAAGAGCAGAAATCAAAGTAACATAAAAACTAACAATTGAGGTAACAAAAGCAAAATGGTGGAGGAGTGAATGGAAACCACACTAACCTCCTCCCAGGACAAATCTTGATACAACTAAATTGTGGAGAGATCACCGGAACAAACAATAGAACAATAGTGAGAGAGAAGCCTTAGAACCTTAGACAGACAGAAGAACCATCTTTAGCACTAACTGACTGGTAAGGAGTGTGGTAGAGACTCAAGAGGACTGGCTTGGTTCCCAGCGGCAGCAACACCAGAGGGATAATTAAGCAGCCAGTTGGATCCCCTTGAGAAGTGTAGGGTCCAATCCCTAAGCTCGGTTCCCCAACGTAGAGCACCAGGCCCAAAATGTACACAGATAAAAACTAGCAGTGAAAAGCAGCAGGGTTGCTCTCTGCCAGAGATAGATGACTAGAGATGCAAAGAGCTGTTTGAAGGACCAACAGACAAATTTTCACTGTTGTCACTAATCTTGGGCTCTAGCAACAGTGGGGACAGGTTGGGCTAGAGATGCCTGATGAGAGACTGGAAAAGGAAGCTTTGGGGAGAGAGCTGACAGAACAGACACTGGGATACTGGTACTTAGTCATCAACCAACAATAAGAAGCCATCTTGTTCAGACAGATCACTCCCCTCCCACAGTGTAGGGCCTGAGGCGAAGCCCCAACCACAGGGGAGACTCTGCTCTGGCTCTGTGGTACTTAAGCCTGACTGCTGATGGCAGAGTGACTAGGGGAGCAGAGTGAACTAGAGACGCCTCGGGAGAGACTGGGGATGGAGGGATTAGGGAGAGAACTGAGAGAAAACTACCAGGATCTGGGTGCTGAGTCATCACCCCTACAACAGCAGCCATCCAGGTCCAGCAGACAACTCCCCTCCAAGCAGCAGCAGCCTGAGGAGAAACAATAGCCCCAACACCTGGATGGATTCTGCCCTGCCCTTTGGAGCTTAAGCCTGACTCCTGAGTGGAGAGTGACCAGATTAACAACTGAAAGAGACAGCCACAGAGAGTAGATCCCTAGCAGTCTCTGAGCAGCCTGCCTAAGGTCAGACAGGGTCATCATCTGACATCACCAGAGGCAGATCCAGAAAGGAAAAACAGTGGTAAATACTAGAAGCTACCGAGGCAAAATCCACTGTGTCCTTCTCCATGATTTGCAATAATTTCTCTCCTGCATAGCTTTTTAACATTCATTTCTTCTCCATCAAGTTTGTGCATATTAAGTCAATAGATTTTATACTATAGTTTATTTCTATCCTTCTTTATAATAATCTTAATGCCTTTACACCCTTATTAATACTGGTTCATTTGTTGTTGATAATGGGATTGCTGAGGTGGGCAGAGACATTTTTGCAGGTATGGGTTTGCTCCCTGGCTTTTGTGCTTTTGTTCTGGCAGCACCTGCACAATTGCATACAAATAGTGAGGGGTAAAGTGACCCTCAGTCAACAAGTAGGAGGGAAGGACCACCAAAGGACAACCAAAAAACAATCAAAACCCAATTACATTAAAAGAGTGACATAAATGGAATAAAGGGCATGCCAAAAGCATCAAGTTCAGGAGATCAAAGAGACTGCATGACTGAATCTCAAAGGTCTCCTACCATTGAAGTTCACACCACAATCTCAAGGAGTCAAAACAGATCAATTTACAAAGCAGAGGCAAACAAGAAAAGTCTCACAAATAATGAGAAGTCAAAGAAACAATCCCCAAACAAAAGGAAAGGAGGAATCCTTGGAAACAATGCTAAATAAAATAGAGGCAAGTCAACTGTCAGACAATGAGTTCAAACCAATGGTTATAAGGAAGCTCAATGAGCTCAATGATAATTACCAAAAACTACAGGAATCCTACAAGGAACTTAGTGCAAATTGCACCAGCATGAAAAAGGACATAGAAACTATCAACAAGAACCAATAGGAAATAAAGAAAACAATTTCTGAATTAAACTACACAGAAGGAATCGAAAGCAGAATAGACAAAGCAGAGGATCAAATGAGAAAGCTGGATGATGAGGTAGAAAAACACACCCAGAAAGAGCAAGAAAAAGAAAAAAACACAAAATAAAGGAAGTGGAGTTAAGGGAAATGAATGACAACATGAAATGGAGTAATATCAGTATAATAGGGATACCAGAAGAAGAAGAAGGAGGGATAGAAAATGTGTTTCAAAAAGTAATGATGAAAAACTTCCCTAATTTGATAAGAGAAAAAGTCACACAAATCCAGGAAGCACAGTGGGTCCCAATTAAAGAAAGCAAAAGAAGCCAAATCCAAGTCACATCAAAATTAAAATGGCAAAATTTAAAAACAAAGAATCTTAAAGGCAGCAAGGGAGAAACAGGAAGTAACATACAAGGGAGCCCTGATAAGGCTAGCAGCTGACTTTTCAACAGAAACACTTGAAGCCAGAAAAGAAGGGCAAGAAATATTCCAAAATTAAAAGCAAAGGCCTGCAACCAAAACTACTGGATCCAGCAGGCTCTCAATTAAAATCAAATGCCAAATAAAGAGTTTCCCAGACAAAAGAAGGTTCAAACAATACACCTCCACCAAACTAGCCCTTCAAGACACACTAAAGGGACAGCATGATGTAAAGGAAGAAAAAGAGTGAGAGAGAGAGGAACACAGGTACAAAAGGTGTTAAATGGCGATGAATAAGTACCTATCAATAATAACTTTAAATGTAAATGGATTAAATACTCCAATCAAAAGACATAGGGTAGCTGAATGGAAAGGAAACATGACCTGCACATATATTGCCTATAAAACACAGACCTCACAACAAAAGGTCTACACAGACTGAAAGTGAAGTGTTGGGAAAAAAATATTCCAAGCAAATGGACAAGAAAAGAAAAAATCCAGATAGCAATACTCATATCAGACAATATAGACTTCACAAAAAAAGGTCATAAAAAAAGACACAGAAGGACACTTCATAATATTCAAGGGAAGAATCCATCAAGAAGACATAAATATGATAAACATATATGCACACAACATAGGAGCATCCAAATATATAAGGAAAATTTTGGAAGATTTCAAGAGAAATAGTAACAGTAACACAATTACATTAGGGGATTTTAACACCCCATGTCAAAATGGACAGATCTTCCAAACAAAATATCAACAAACATATTGTGGCATTGAACAATGCCCTAGATCAAATGGACTTAACTAAAATATATAGAATATAGTATATTTTAGTATAGTAAAATATGTTGACCTGTTGAATATAGTATAGTAAGAATAATATATTTTGCTTTCATCCCCAAAAAGCAAAATACACATTCTTTTCAAATGCACATGGAACATTTTGAAAGATAGACCACATGATAGGACACAAAACTAGCCTCAACAAAATCAAGAAAATTCAAATCATATCAAGCACTTTCTTGGACCACAGGTGCCTGAAACTAGAAACCAACCTCAAGGAAAAAACTCAAAAACACTCAAATTCACGGAGATTGAATAGCATGCTATTAAACAATGAATGGGTTAATTATGAAATTAAGGAAAAAATCAAAAAGTTTCAGGAAACAAATGAAAAAGAACTCAGAACCATCCAAACTTGTGGGACACAGGAAGGCAGTCCTGAGAGGTAAGTTCATAATGATATAGACCTACCTAAAAAAGATAGAAACTTTTCATATAAACAATCTAACCCTACATCTACAAGAACTGGAAAAACAACAATAAATAAAGGTCACAGCAAGTAGAAGGAAGGAAATAACAAAGATCAGAGCAGAATTAAATGACACACAGACTAAAAGAAAAATTCTAAGGATCAATAAATCCAGGAGCTGGTTCTTTGAAAAGATAAACAACAACAAGCCTTCAACCAGACTCAACTAGAAAAAGAAATGTCTCAAATAAACAAAATCAGAAATGAAAGAGGAGAGATAACAACTGGTGCCACAGAAATACAAAGGATTGTAAAAAAATTACTACAAACAACTACATGCCAAAAAATTTGAAAACCTAAGGGAAATGGACAAATTTCAAGAAAAATATAATCTTCCAAAACTGAATGAAGAAGAAGCAGAAAGCCTGAACAGACCAATAACAGCTGATGAAATTGAAGCAGTAATCAAAAAACTCCCAACACACAAAGGCCCTGGACCAGATGGTTTCACAGGAGAATTCTACAAAGCATTTAAGGAAGAGCTAACCCCTATTCTTCACAGACTATTCCAACAAATCCAAGAAGATGGAAGACTTCCAAACTCCTTTTATGAGGCCAGCATCATCCTAATCCCAAAACCAGATAAAGACATAACAAGGAAAGCAAACTTCAGACCAATACCGCTGATGAACACAGACGCTAAAATCCTCAACAAAATATTGGCAAACCGCATCCAGCAATACAATAAAAACATCATACACCATGGCAAGATGGGATTAATCCGAGGGATGCAAGGATGGTACAATATTTGCAAATCAATAAACATAATAAATCCCATAAACAAAAGGAAAGACAAAAATCATATGATCATATCAATAGATGGGGAAAAAACATTTGATAAGGTATAGCATCCATTTATGATAAAAACACTAAGCAAAGTGGGAATAGAGGGAGCATTCTTCAACATAATAAAGGCTGTATATGAAAAACCTACAGCCAACATCATACTTAATGGGCATAAACTAAAAGCTTTGCCACTGAGATCAAGAATAAGACAAGGATGTTGACTTTCACCACTTCTATTCAACATAGTATTGGAAGTCCTAGCCACAGCACTCAGACAAGAAAAGGAAACAAAACGCATCCAAATTGGAAAGGAGGAAGCAAAACTGTCATTGTTTGCAGATGACATGATAGTGTACATAGAAAACCCTATAGACTCCACCAAAGAACTATTCGACCTAATAAGTGAATTTGGCAAAACTTAAGGATACAAAGTCAATATTCAGAAATCGAAGGCATTTTTGTAAACCAACAATGAAATATCAGAAACAGAAATCAGGAAAAAAATCTCATTTGATATAGGAACAATAAAAATAAAGTACCTAGGAATAAACCTAACCAAGGAGGTAAAAGACCTGTATTTGGAAAACTACACAACACTGAAAAAAGAAATTGAGGAAGACACAAACAAATGGAAGCATGTACCATGTTCATGAATTGAGAGAATTAACATCATCAAAATGTCCATACTACCCAAAGTAATTTACAGATTCAACGCAATCCCTATTAAAAACCCTATGATATAGCCCTGGCTGGTGTAGCTCAGTGGATTGAGCGCGGGCTGGGAACCAAGTGGTCCCAGTTCGATTCCCAGTCAGGGCACATGCCTGGGTTGTGGGCCAGGTCCCCATGAGGGCCATGTGAGAGGCAACCATACATTGCTGTTTCTCTCCCTCTTTCTCCCTCCCTTCCCCTCTCTCTAAAAATAAATAAATAAAATTTAAAAAAAAACCCTATGATATATTTGACAGATGACAAACATTTCAAAAATGTATATGGAACCATAAATGACCCCCAAAACCCACAGCAATTTTAGAAACAAGAACAAAGTAGGAGGCATCACAATACGTGATATCAAACTATATTACAAGGCCACAATAATCAAAACAGAATGGTACTGGCATGAAGACAGACATAGACCAATGGAACAGGATAGAGAGCCCAGAAATAAACCCAAGTCTCTATGGTCTATTAATATTCAAGAAAAGGGACAGAAGCATAAAATGGAGTAAAAATATCTTCTTCAGTAAATGGTGTTGGGAGATCTGGACAGCTATATGGAAAAAACATGAAACTCAACCATCAATTTACACCATACAGAAAAATAAACTGAAGATGGATAAAAGACTTAAAATAATCATGACACCATAAAATCCCTAGAGGAGAACATAGGGAGGAAAATATCAGATATTCCACATGTCAATATTTTCACCGATATGTTGCCTAGAGCAAGGGACATAAAGGAAAGAATAAACAAATGGGGCTTCATCAAATTAAAAAGCTTCTGCATGGCTAAAGAGAACACCAACAAAGTGAAAAGGGAACCAACTGTATGGGAAAATCTATTTGCCAATGATACCTCACACAAGGGTTTGATCTGTTGAATATATAAAGAACTCATATAACTCCACACCAGGAAGACAAACAATCCAATTAAAAGGCAAAGGACCTGAATAAACACTTTCCAAGGAGGACATACAGAAGGTTCAGAGACATATGAAAGGATGGTCAGCATCACCAGTCATCAGAGAGATGCAAATTAAAACCACAATGAGATACCACTTCACACTGGTCAGAATGGCCATCATAAACAAATCAACAAACAACAAGTGCTGGAGAGGATGTGGAGAAAAGGGAACCCTAGTATACTGTTGGTAGGAATGTAGATTGGTGCAGCCACTGTGGAAAAATGTATGAAATTTCCTCAGAAAACTAAAAATGGAACTGCCTTTTAATCCAGCAAGTCCACTGCTGGGATTATACCCTAAGAATCCTGAATCACTAATTCAAAAGAACCTAGGCACTTCAATGTTCATAACAGCACAATTTACAATAGTCAAGTGCTGGAAGCAACCTAAATGCCCATCGGTAAATGAGTGGATCAATAAACTGTGGTACATTTACACAATGGAATACTATGCAGCAGAAAGAAAGAAAGAGCTCCTACCCTTTGCGACAGCATGGATGGATCTGGAGAGCATTATGTTAAGTGAAATAAGCCAGGTGGTGAGGGACAAATACCATATGATCTCACCTACAAGTGGAACCTAATCAACAAAACAAACAAGGGAGCAAAATATTGCCAGAGATATTGAAATTAAGAACAAACTGACAGTAACCAGAAGTGAGGCGGGAGGGGATAATGGAGGCAAAATGGGGAAGGGTAGATAGGAACATGCATAAAGGACACAGGACCAAAATGATAGGGGGGTAAGATCAAGGGTAGGAGGTTGGGATGGCCAGCGTGGGGGTGAATGTTGGGGGGAGGGGGAAATGGAGACAACTGTACTTCAAGAACAATAAAAAAAAAAAGAGAAAAAAAACGAGATAATGATTCTTCCCAAATAGATCTGTAAATGCAATATAATCCCATTCAAAATTCTATCAGGCTTTTTGGTGGACATTTACAAATTGACTCCAAATTCATTTTAAAAATGTGAAGAACACAGAATATCCAAAATGACTTTGGAAAAGAACAAAGTTGGAAGACTACCTGATTTAAAGAATTATTATAAAGCTATTGTAATCAAGATAGTAAAAGAGATTTGGACTCCAGGACTGGTTCTAACATGAACAGATGATAAGATGAATAAATAAATGCAAACTTGACTAAAAACAAAATCTAATAAATAGCTATAAAATTATTTCTTTGAAAAGATCAACAAAACCACTAGACCCCAGCTATACACACACACACAGAATACAAATATCAATGTCAGCTCTGAAAGAAAGGTTGTCACTACAGATCTTACAGATATTTAAAAGATGATAAGAAAAAATTTTAATGAATGTATACCAACAATTTTGACTACATGAAGATAGTATCTACTGTGAGGAGCTGTTCAAAAAGAATGTATATAAATAGAATGTAAATAAAATGCTACATTATGTTGTTGTACATAAAATGCTACATAACACTAAGCTAGGCCTTATATATCTCATACCTTACACAACCTATAACTCCATGGGTAAGAATAATTTGTGCTGCTTAATAAATGAGGAAACTGGAGTTTAGAAATGATAACTAACTTTTAAGATTTACACAGACAGTCAAAAAGAAAGTTGTAATTTGAATCCAATGTCTACTTGACTTAAAAGCATTTTAGGAATATGATATAAGTGATATATCATATTCCTAAAATGATGCAGATATATTCTACCTTAGTTGAGACTTATAAATATAAGCATTATCCTCTGTTTCCTTATCATCCTGCTAATTCCAAATGTCAAAACTTTATATTTTATAAATAATTTGTTGAATTTTTTCTTTAAATTTAAAAAATATGTCACAAAATAATGAGATAATCATTTGTACACTAAAGTTCTAAAAAAATTACAAGTCTGTTTTAAGTAACATGAACATGATGTAAAATAACCATAATCACAATAACCTCTATATTTTCTGGGTCAGGAAGCAGGTTTTACACAATTTAATATTTGCCATAGAAACAAATTCAGTGCCTACCAAATTATTTTTAACCAAATTATTTTAAAAGTTTTGTTAAATGCTATATCTACACACAAAAATGTCACATAAATGAACTTAATAGAATAACTATGAAATAAAATTATCAAACAAATCAAGTTGAAAATGTAGTCAATTAATTAGCCAATGAAAATTTCAGACCAAAATCATCTGGCCTCAAGTTTCATATCAACAAGATGCTAAATGACAATGGTGCAAAGTTTCAAAGGTCTATAGGAAATTATAATATATCCTCACTTCTATACCATGGAACATTATAAACCCAATGAGTCCAAATCAAAGATCTTTCCACATATTCAAGGACTCAAAACATTAATTCACTACCCCCTCTAGTAAATCCACATAAATACGTACATTTATGCAAGAATAAAAAATGAAAAAGAATATGATTTGGGATAGAAAATAAGTCAGTTCGTCCTAGTTTCCAACAGGATGAACTGCCAAGATGACAGCTGTACAGCAAGTCTAGAAAGTGATTTGTCCAAATGAGAAGAGGAAGTCAGCAGGCTCCAAGAAGAAATTCCTCAGAAAGAATGCCACTACAAAGAACAAAAATAATTGTAAGAAAAATTCCTGGTTCAAATATGAAGCAAATGACAATATGGCATGATTTTCAGCAATTAATGAAGAGTTAGAAATGATAATTTATTAGATCTTAATTCTGGTGATAATCTTCTAATAGGTAAATCTTTACAGTGGGCCTTTATTTATTTATTTATTTATTTATTTATTTATTTATTTATTTTTTACTTTATTGTTGTTCAATTACAGTTTTCTGCATACTCTCCCCTCCCCTCCCCCTCCAATCCCACCTCCCTTCCCTGCCTCCCTCCCCACCCTTGGTTCTGTCCATGTGTCCTCTAAAGTACAGTGGACCTTTAGAAAGGGAATTCTAACACACCATTGGTTCTGAAATTAAAAATACTAAAATAATATCATTTAATTAGGATCAACCTATAAAAAATTCTGAAATATTTAAATACAGATAACACATGAAATATTTATGTAGATATGGATAGAACTAAAAGGATATTTATCTCAAGTCAACCTATAGATTGACAATGGAAGACCCAATGATGCTTGAGAACCAAATATAAATATAATCAATATTAATAATGTGAAAAGTACATGGCAAAATGATAACAGTGCTAATAACCATGTCTTACATTAGTGCAAACTCAACTTATTATCTGAATATGGTAGAGTAATTAACATAAGTTTGCCCTGGCTGGTGTGGCTCAACGGATTGAGCACTAACCTGTGAACCAGGGTTGCTGGTTCAATTCCCAGTCAGGGTACATGCCCGGATTGAGGGACAGGTCCCCAGTAGGGAGAATGTGAGAGGCAACCACACGATGATGTTTCTCTCCCTCTTTCCCCCTCCCTTCCCCTCTGTCTAAATATAAAAATAAATAAATTTTTTTAAAAATGTAAATTTATAAATAATGCTTAGTTACAAAAATTAATAAAATAATAATTATCAATTACTGAGAAGGCAGAAAGGAATTGAATAAGTTAAATATTTATCTTTGATAATAGAGGCAATAGAGTTGATATTTCCAAAGCTGGTATTTCAAGAAATAGCTTATTATTTAAATGCCTGAGCTTAATCACCAATAGCTCTAATAATAACAGCTGAAAATGATTGCTTCTGACAAGTAAGTATAAAGAATAGAATTTTACATAACACCTATCCATAGTATTTGAATTTTTAACATGCCTGTTGCATTTTGATAAAAATAAAATAGCTTATAAAGCAAAGAGAAATAACATTTCATTGATAATACATATAACCTTGACTAACAAGTAAATAAACTGAAAACATTGCCATTGACATGATCAAAGAAGCAGATAAAGCCAAGAATTGGAGCAAATTCCTCAAAGAAGTAGTCCACAGCTATAACTCATATAAAATTATTCCATATGCAATTTCATTAAAAATAACACAAAAATTGATACAAGGATAATTTTGCTTCTAAAAATTCTATAGGCAATGCTGTTGTATGAGCCAAGAAAAATGCAAAGAATCAAAATACTGCTGAGCAGTTGTATTAAGTCACTGCCAACGAGGCTGGACATTAATAAATCAAGTACTTCAATATAATTGTTAAAAGCATAAAATGTTTAACTATAATCCAATAATGAGAAGTATAAAATGAATAATGAAAAATATTGGCCAGAAGATTGTCCAAGAGAAGTTCGGAGCCATTTACAATGCTTCCATTAGTTTAGCTGCCACCAATTAAGATAATAGAGCATATTTCTCCTTCAAAAATAAGATCTTAGGATTCATAGGCCTTTATCTATACTCTTTTACCTTATGCTATCCAAAAGCCCAGACTATTTTAATACAATTAGACCTCAGACTACATCAGGATGACGTAATTTAAAAGTTCATAATTTTACATTACTCGATGAGCTTAAATCCTGAAAACACCATTTTGTAGTCATCTCAGTGTCATTCCTCTACCAGTCAGGCTGTGTTTACCTGTGAATTTGCCTCTTGAATCAGCAGGTGCTTGTCACTACACACGCATTTCCAGCTGCATCCTGAAAGCACTCTATTGCTGACTAACACTTTGAAGAATAATAAGTGCATTGCCTGTCTGTACCCAACATTCACAACTTGATTTCAGGAACAACCTACTCTTCTCTCACAGCCACCTGGGGGTTACTCAATATCCTATAACAATGTGGTCTAAAGAATCTTTTTGCTCTAAAATGAATTTATTGACAATTATTATGTACTCGAGTAGATTCTGTTAAGGATTACAGAGGGATGCACTGGGAGGAGCTTGTCAACATCAGCTGAAGCATTATATTAAATGAGAAGAGCGGTCATGCATGGTGATCCAAACACAGTCTTGTTCCTTCTTCTTAACTACAGTTAGTACAGCACAACTGTACAGCTCCAACAAGAAACAGCAGAAATTCAACAAATGGCCATGTATTGAGTACTTCCAATGTGTCCATACTTTACCTGCATTATCTCATTTGAACCTCAAAGAATCCCACACTATAGGCTATTACAATGCCTATTTTGTAGATGAAGAAACTGAAACTTAGAAAGGATATCGTTCTTGCCCACATCTAGGAGAGGGATTATAACCCAGGCTGGCTAATTCCAAGGTGTCTACTACAGAGCTCGAGACGATGATTCACACATAAAAAGTAAGAGAGGCACACATTTTACTAGAGCTGAGCCAAAAGATCTATGTGCTAGGTATAAGTAAATAGGGATAGTTGCTAGTCCCATAAAGGAAAATAAGGAAAGGGGTGAATGATCTATTAAACCAGTACGAAGTGAAATTTAAAGATGCCTTAATCTCTTTTGGAACTATGCCCTAAAATGCAACACTGATACAGGAAGTACGTAGGCATAAATCACAACTAACAAAATAGAGAAAGGCCAAGATAAGGGTGGACATATTTTAAGAGTTTATTCACAAATGATTGAATTTAATGGATATAATTTAATAAAAGAATTTAAATCTATTTCTAACATGAATAAAGTATTATAGAAAAAAGAGAATATGTATATCTCAATGGATCTAATCTTATAAAAAAAGACTGATTTTTAGATTTGCATAAAAAATGGAGGTGATAAAGTCATGAGATTCAGTATTACATTGATCTTAATGTGTCATTAATATCTATTTCTATGTTCAACCTGACATCTGTTTTTCTCTTTTCTATGAGTACTATGGATACAATTACATTTTCCCCATTTGCTGACCTTTGAACCAGATAGCCAATGAGACCCTCAGTTATCTGGATGAGAGAAAGGAATGATCTGGTCTTTTGGGAAATAAAGTAGAATAGACCTGATTGAAAAAAACTCTATAACCTCTATAGTCTATACTGGGATAGAAAATTTCAGGACCATTTGGAATTGAAATGATATCTTCTTGGAGAATTTTGTTTTCTGGTGTTGTGAATACATTTAAATATTAGATTTAGTAGATGAATATGTGGAAAGATAGGTAAGAAGGAAGATGGATGGATGGATGGATAGATGGCTACATTTCTAAGAGAAATTGTGAATATAAAATGTAGAGTATGATATAAAACATTGAGTGTAGCTGAAAAGAATGAATTTCAAAATTCCATCCAAAATCATTCACTTCTGAGATTTTATCAATAAATTCTTTGCCCAGTTTCATAAGCCAAATGTAATATTCTATGTCTGGAGGTCATTTCATGGTTGGTCACCTTCATATGTAAAAACAACTCTTTACATCTATTTCTCTGAGTTGGCTCAGCTTTTCAAAAGTTTCTCTCTGATGTGGCTGTTCAACACAGCATGATTGCTACATGTAATATCATATGACAAGATTGCCCATTAACTTGTTCTTGAAAATGCTCTTAAGTAAATGGCTTAATACAATATTTAGAATGGTGCAATCAGGTGGGAGATCCTGCTTTTAACTATGGTGACTGCCAAGCAGATTAGAGCAGTTTTCTTCCAGCCTCTGACCCATGAGCTTTCAGAGGCAATTTGTTCCTCCTGGAATCAAATGCTCCAAATCAAATGCAAGTTTTTAAAAAATGTTTTCTTCTTTAGAGAACAGATTTTAAAATAAAAAGGATTCTTCTGCTTGCTTTACTGATGCTTCCTGTCTCTATGAGTTTCCATTAACTGCTCACTATAATGCTTATTCAGAACTTTAAAATTAACATAATGTGGGTTCTTTATTTAAGAAGAGGTGTTTTTCTGATTAGTCTCTTCCAAGCCTCACTTTTTCCTCTGTCTACTCCAAGTGCAACTGCAGGAACCAGTTAAACTACATTTCTCTAGTCACAACTTATGGAGTCAATGCCTTCTACCAATAGAACATAAATGTTTGTTTATCTCCAGACATTATCTATCATTTACAGAAGAATCACCTGGGGAGTTTTTTAAAATGCGGACTTCTGAGCTGTGATCCAGATTTAGTAAATCAGACTTTCTGAAAGTGAAGTAAGATAAACTGCATTTTAACAAGCCTCACAAAAACTCTTAGAATACATTAAAATTTGAAGGTATTTGAATTATAAAGTCCATAATTATAATAAAGTCCATAATTCATCTGGAATTATGAAATCCTATACTTATGAAACTTTATGAAAAAGTACAGAATAAGTATGCTATATATGATACATATTTGATATATAGATCAAATAAGTCAAAAATCATATATATCATATTCAGACTTTAAACTTATACTCATAGCTATAAGATAATATATTTTTATTTTCAAATAAATAAGAAAGTCATACTAAATGAGATTTAAGGGAAATTGGATTCTTATTGTTAATGAAAATATCAAATTCAGATCCAAGTAAGATCAATGAAGTCATCACATATATTCTTTAACAAATCTTGTGCCAGTTCTTCTACTAAATGTTAGAGATAGAAATATGAATTAGGTATATCCTTCTAGTAAAAGAAACAGACTCAAAAACAGATCTCTTTAACATAATAGCTTAATGCAAGAGTAAAGATATGCAAAGATATCTTGGGAGCACCAAATAGCACCACTATCACTTGTGTGGAAAATGTAGGGATAGTATCAAGAAAGACTTCTTGGAGATGACTCATAGGTTCAGATTTTAAAAAGAAATATGAGTTAGGTAGCCCAAGGTCAGAAATTAAGAGTATTCTATGCAGAGACACCAGAATGAACAAAGATATAGAGATAAGAGATAGCACAATGTGTGTGATAAATTATGAGTCACCAGTGAGCTACAAAGAAAACCAAATGTCAGGAACTGGCTTAGATTTGAAACTTAAAAGAGAAGAAAAAGTCATTAAATGCATTGTGAAACATCTGAGTTGTGTGGGACTTTAAATAATTTTTATTCTGTTCTTCCCTTCTCCTGGGACTCCAATTACACATTCAATAGACTGCTTGATATTAACCCAAAGGTCACTGAGGCACTACATTTTTTAGTCTGTTTTTTCCTCTCTGGGCTTCATTTTTCTATACTGTCTACATCTATGTATTAAATTTCACCAACCCCTCTTCTGCAGTATCTCATCAGATAGTAAGGCCATCCAATGACTTTTTACAGACATTGTATTTTTCATCCCTAAAAGTTTTACTTAATACATTTTATGTCTTCCATTTCCCTTCTCATTATGTTCATGCATTATTTTAAATCCCTGAGATTATTATTTATAATACCTATAAGAAATGTTTCATGTCATTTCATCATTTACATTATTTTTGTGCCTGTTTCTATTGACCAATTTTTCTCCTTACTGTGGTCACAATTTCCTTCTTCATAATTCTAGTAATTTTTGACTGGGTGATGGATATTGTATGTATTTTACATTGCTGGAGACTAGATTTTGGTCTGGCAGGCAGTTAACTTAATTGATCTTTTTGAAGTTTGTTTTTAGGCTTTGAGGGGCGGGTATAAAACAATCCTCAGTCGGGTTCTGTGTGAGAATTAAACCGTAGTGTCTAAGGCAGCATTGTACATAATGAATTAACTTATCTCTAATGCAGTTAGAAAGGTTTTACGCCAACATTGACAGAAACAAGAAAACCATTATTCAAGTCATTTTCCATAAAACCCCAGCTAAGAAAAAATGACAATTTAGTAGCATTATTAAGGCATGAATCCTTTGAAGTTTCCCTGAAGGCCAAGGCATGTAAGAAGGACTCATCATTCTAGCTACTTAAAACTCAAATTTCACCCAGCCCTGTGTGAATACTGGAAACTTTTCAACTTACAGCATCCTAGCTGTTGTTTTCCTGGCCTCAGGTAGTTTCTTCATACTTATGTACAGCTTAGCATTTAGCAACAAATGGAAGGTATTTCCTACACAGGTTTTTTATATTCCTTGTCCACAATTCCAAATGCTCAAATTAGTGAGACCACTGTGCTCTGTTCAAGACACCCCTCCCTACATTGTCCAGAAATTACCTGAAGGAAAGACAGCTGGGATGATTGCAGGTGCATCTCAATTGTTTCCCTTCCTTCAATATCATGTCATCCAATGTCTAAAAATGGTTGCAGCATGTACATCGTCCAGTTTTCTAACTGTTTACAGAAAAAAAAATTAGAAAGGTAAATCTAGTCCTAGGGGGAAAGTCTTATCTTAAGAGTTTGTAGATGAAGGCAATAAAGGATTTTAATCAGAATACTGACATGGTCAGATTTGTATCTCCAATCACTCCAGAAGTTTTGTGTATAAAAAAAAAAATGTGAGAAAGATTATACTGGTGACAAGGAGACATTCCAGAAATATTTAGGCATTAAAGATATCAGGATGAGATAGGTTTTTGGACATAGAAAGTGAAAGAAAGGGGTCAGAGAGAGCTCTCAGAATTCAAGCTTGGGTGTCTGAATACCACCAACTTACTAATACATGGAGAAGGAGACCTACCTTATGGCCATTTTAGTTTTGTTTGTATTGCCTTTGAAGCATCTTTGGAACATCCAAATAGAGATAACTTTTGAAGAGCTGAATATACAAACTTGAAAGTCAGAGGAAAGATCTTGGCTAAAACAGATAAAATCTGTAGCCAGCATATAAATGTTAGTTGAAACTATGGAGGAATAATATTGCTCAGGGAAAACATACATAATGATATGACAACTGGGATAAAATAAAAGAAACACTAACATTTAAGGGTCAAAGGAATAAAGTGGAGACCCTGAAGTCCTAAGAAAGGAAGAGGACCAGGAGACTGCAGAGTTGTAAAGTCAGGGTAGTGATACAGATACACCTGGAGAGACCTGAACAGACCACCTGGCCAAACCACAGGGTTGAGGGAAGGGCCACAGGAGGAGACAGTGAACCACATTGCCCAGGTAACCTAGCTAGTGCCCTGTGCTCTGTCCTTATCATCCTCATGCAGAAAGCTTCCTGCTCCTGATGACAGACCCCCCACACCCCCAAGCAAGATGCAGGAGGAGGAAGTCATTGCACTGAGCATTCACAAAGCTAGTGAAATGATTGGCTAAGGGAAAAACCCTCCTACCTACCCCCTGCAGGTCTCTGGTTGGGGGAAGGACCAGGGTAAAGCCTCCATATGTGATTTTAGAGGTCAAGATGGCAGAACAGGGAGGTGCTGTGCCAGAGAAGACCTATCAGTCTGGCCTGGGGAAAAGAGGGGATTGGTTGGAGGACCAGACCCTACCAGAGCATGTGAAAGTTTGAGCGTCTGGCCCAGTCCACACAGGTAGCTTATATAAACTGAGGGAAGGGAGAAACACTCTCTTTTACCCATGCTCTCTTTTACCCACCTCGTTATTGTGCAGGCCAGTGCTTTCAGAGACCTTATGGCCCTAGAAGCCACATGGCCAATGGCAGTGCCAGCCCCAAAAACAAGTCCCCAGGAAGGAGCCTAAAGCCAGACTGCAACTGGGAATAAGCTAAGCCACCTGGATAATCATGCAGCAGCCACCTGAAGTTCCCGAAGGACAGTATTTTAAATGGGAGCAAGAACTCTGGACACTGCTCTGGGTTGGTGTGGCAGAGGGTGGCTGGGTTTTCTTCTGGGTTTCCGGAAGGGATGGGCTTTTGAGTCAGGAGTTTACCACCCCTCATATTGCACAGCCATTGAATAAAGACCTCTTTCCTTTCTCACCAACCTCTGCTTCTAGAATTTGCCTACGGGTGGCAGTGGACAGCCGAACCCCTACTTTCATTCAGTAACAGTAGTACAGACAGACATTCAGAAAAAGGGACTGAACTATGATTTTAAGTAGACGTTTCAGTAATATAAAGGCAAAAAGAATGGCTATTTGCTTGGGCAATTAAGAAGAGACTATTAGCCTTTGCTCAGTGGACTAAAAGCCAAATACCAGCAGATGGAGAATCAGGTAGAATAGATATCAAGTATAGATTGGTCTTTTAAAGGATGAAGAAAAGGAAGAGGATTGACTAAATTGCAGATAAAGGAAGATATGGCCAAGAGCATATAACTTTAGTACGTAAGAGATGAAACCTTCAAAGCTGAAGAAAAGAACTTAAAAACATAGGATAGAGGGAAAATAAAAGGGTTAAAAGTCTTAAGCTCCACTGGTATCACAGGAAAGAACATAGGACTTAGGATCTAAGCCCAAAGATTTGTTCTGAGCAAGAGTTTCTGCCTGGCTTCCAGAGCAGTGGCACAACCTTGATGGGAGGATAGACTGCCATAGGGTTTAGGAAAGAAGATTAAGGGCCTTACTCTAAGGGATGGCCTTCATCCACAGCCATAAACAGTGACAAAGACCCAGTTACAGAACTGTCAGAAAAGGCCTTGTTCTCAATGTGAGTTGTCACATAATATTCAGAGCATTTACATGAGAATAGATAAAAATGAGGATGTTTATTAGAATGATGATAATTAAAATAGATTCTCTGCTATATATCCAGCAGGCACTCCCTTGAGTACTGTATTGCCCTGGCTGCTGGGAGTGTGGCTGGCTGACAGCTCTCACAGCAAGTTAATATCAGCTCAAAAGTTGCCTTCCTCAAGGTCATGGTTCTCTCCTACCTATAGTCTATACCTCATGACTGGGCAATACAAGGATGGAGAATCCAGCCTCCTCACCCCAACTGGGAACATGGCTGAAGAGCCATCCAGTTTCAGTTTTCAAAAGGGTCAGCTGAGGCCTCTTTATTAGAGAGAGCAGTCCAACCTCCTCTGATTCCTTGTGTCCACTGCCACTTCTTCTCTTCCTCACAGATAGGGCTATCACACAAAATACATGACACCTGGTAAAATAGGAATTCCGGATAGATATGTACCAAATAGGGCATGTTATGTTAAAATTGTTCAGAAGTTTAACTTCAACTGGGTGTCCTGCATTTTTTCTTGCTAAGTATGGCAATGCTATCCACAGGTATTACTTCTGAGAACATTCCCTAGTAAACTTCCTTCACACTAATTCCATCTCAGAGTCAACCTCCCAGGGAACCTGACCTACAACAGTCAGTAAATCCTGGAGCATACCCACCTGCTGGATGGCTGGCAATGAGAAACCATGTCTGGGGAGAGGTGGAACCTGAACGGTTCCCCAGATAGTAGCAATGTAAATATTATAACTTTGGTGGTGAACTGGGATGCCCTGTGGTAGAAGGAATTCATGGGTAATTTGAGAAATACTGGGGAATTAGTACAATTATAAAGACAATAGAATTGGGTGACTGTTGTTGGGGACAACTGATACTTCAGAAGAAAAGACAATACAATAAATAGTTCCAAGATTAAATAGCTAAGTGTGAAAGACAGGATTTCAAGAAGACCAAGGAAATACTTGGGAAAAGTTAACCACTTTAGCCTGAAAGAGCAATCATTTATTTTCCTGCTCTAAGCATATATCAAGATACACCTTTTCTTTCCTTCTCATAGGGCCTTATCCTGAACTACTACCTAAAAGCCGAGAGTGTCTGATCTATTCTGCATAAAATTCATGTCAGAAACTCTGACACAAATTTTATGCAAAATAACTACAAATCAATGGAAGTGAAGTAGTAGGCACTGAACTTGGGATTCAGTGCTCCCCTCACACCCTGCATGACCCAGGACCTGCCAGCCTGGTAAAGCAAAATTAAAACTTGCTGAAGGTATAACTAAGGCATCAACTCAGAAAATACATCCTACAAGAAGTGAGCACTATTCTCCAGAATGCAAGATGTACAAATACATGCACATCTATATACACATAATGGCACTGTGTCCCCAAATGGTGAATTCATGGATCTGAAGACTGAGCGGCAAAATAAGAAACTCTTACCTGAATCTCTCCAAGGCCACCACCTGGAAAATTTCTGCTTTCTGCCTCACAGTTCTGGCCTCTATGGGTTGAGAATTCCTAACTCCCAAAGGAGGGATATTTCTGCCAAGGAAAACAGCACAAAT
>PVJI01023192.1:0-23983 GCA_004026765.1 Micronycteris hirsuta
AAGCCAGGCGGTGAGGAACAAATACCATACGATCTCACCTTTAACTGGAACATAATCAATGAAAGAAAGAAGCAACAAAATATAACCAGAGATATTGAAATTAAGAACAATCTAACAATAGCCAGAGGGGAGGGGGGAGGGGACTGTGGGGAGAAGGGTTTTCAGGAACTACTGTAAAGGACATATAGACAAAACTAAGGGCGGGGGGTGGAAGCAAGGGAGGTAGGGGGGTTTAGGTAGGGTAGGGGGAGGGGAGGGGCAAAAATGCAGACAACTGTAATTGAACAACGATAAAGTAATTAAAAAATGTTATTTTTAAAAACACTAATAAATGAACACTCTAAATATTTAAGTTAGAAAAGATAATAAACAGAAGCTAAAAATTTCGTAGAAAATATATGCGCACTTTACAAACAAAAAAGAAGCACTTTAGGTCTGTTGAAAATAATGACAGAATGACTACATGAAAATACATAATAAACAACATAAATATAAAATGAAGCTTAAGTCAATGGTTAAATGAAACTCTTAAATTTTCAGTTAACTGAAAAAAGTGAAGAGGGACTCAAATCCATACTTACTTATCATCTCTTTCTAGACATTTGACTAGAATTGGTAAAATCCCAGATTTTATTAGGTCATCAATTGGTGGGTTTCTGTCACTGGATAATAGTTTTCTAGAAAAAGAAATATAAGGGAATTGTTATCATTTTCATATTATGAACAGAAATGACAATGTACTACTACTAGACTATCCGCTAAGACATCCTACGTGTGATGTAACTTCTCTCTCTGGACAAATTAGTATTTACCTTGCAGCCTGGACAGCACTCAACTGGACCACTGGGTTGTCACTTGTGGCATTCTGCAACATGAAATGTAAATTTCAAAAATGAAAAGAAAATCAGTTTCAAAATATTTCAAAATAAGAATATTAAATTAATAACTTACCTGCAATATAGCTTCTAGGGTTACATTTTGCTTAAAAAGAAAGAAAAGATAATTCAGCAATGAGTTTGTTAGCAAAATTATACTTATTAGTTTATTTATTAAAGTTATATGTTAGTATACTTTAATTATCATTGTACTATTGATTTCAGATTAAAAATGAAATTTTCTGGGTATGACAAAAACTATATCAAAAATACTTTGTAAGAACAATGTAACTTACTGCTTTAAAATCAGAATCAACATCTGAATCTTCTAAACTTTCTTCTTGGGGAACATTCCTTTTTTTCAGTAAGTGTTCATCTCTTTTGTTCTAAAAGGCAACCAATAAATAATTTAAGAAGTCATATGGGTACTGATAATAAAAATTTCGTTAGAATTATTTAAACTTTTCAGGCAATTGTAAAAGGAACTGGATCTCTACATATGGATAATATGAATTTCATACACACATATACTATTTATTAAGCACCAACTGTCTTGAACAATACTATGCTTCTCAATCTTTAATGAAAATTTAAATTTAGGGATGCATTATTATTATTATTATAAAGTCTAAAAATATATTTCAACTAGTATGCTAGCTTTTATTTACTTATTGCTAATGGTTGCCTGAAGCAATCTGCTAGAAAGTCAGCTTAATGAAAAAGAGTTCAGTGAAATTTGTCTCTTTTTTGGAATGTGGGGAATGGGAATTCACGATCATAAATGCTACCTATTTGTCATAATCTCAGATTTAAACTCCCGTTATCTGGCTTTTACAAACAGGAATTCTCTACTAGCAAATACATTTCTAAATTTTATGGGATTCCAACTGTTTGTAATGGCAACCTGTGCCATTTCATAAAATATACAACTTAGGGTAAATCATCAATCTTCCCTAAATTTTTAGTTTATCTACGGAATTAAGATAAAATAAACTAGATAAAGACTGAATACATGATTTCTAAGATGCTTTTCAACTTAAAATTTCAAAGAGCATACTATGTAGTCTTCAGTGCAATATTTAACTGAAGTGTTTGATTATAATAGAAAGCTACTGAAGAGGCATTAGTATTGACGTTAAGATGCATATCAAATAGAAAGTTAAAACTAGAAATATATATCTGAAGCTTACTGACATATCTAAACGGCATGTACTTTGTGCTATGTATGAGTAAGCATGTTAGGATAAACTGATGTTTATTAATATATGCTAATTGGGAGATTAGCAACTTTCACTTATATGATAGCATACTTTAGTAACTTCAAATAATTTTACATTAGTTTTAAATTAACAGCTCTCACAAATATTAAGTCATGCATTGATATTTTATAGTCTTAAGTGGATGCTCACAAAATAATTATTAAATTACAAAGAGAAAACCTTGCAGATAGCATCTTGGAACAAGTGACAAAGATTATGATCAGGGATAAAGGAGAAAACAAAACTGTGCCTTCTGGTCTGATGAACTGAGAAAACAGTATCACTTCTGTGGTATTCTTAACCAAAATAATAAAAACAACCACCACCTAAGAAAAGTAAAACAAACCCAAATCTGTCCTACAAAAAACTACTCTTCAAAGATAAAAAGAAGAACTGTTGGTAAGAAGGAAACTAAAGAAACGAGAACTAACTACGATGTCTAATCCTAGATTGGATCTCGGATTTATAAAGGATATTATTGGGAATAATTAGCAAATATGAGTTGGGTCTACAAATTATATAGTCAAAATTTATCTACGTTAATCTGATAAATATACTGTGGTTACTTAGAAATGTATGCTTTAATGAAATATTAATGGATGCATTATGCATACAGGCATAATGCCTGAGACTTAACTGGTTCAAGGAAAAAAAAATATATATACATAAAAATTAGAGAATAAGGCAAAGACAGAAAATGGTAACAGTCAAGGAAACTGGGGGGCTGAATGAGGGTGTTATCAAGTTTTTTGTACTATTGTGCAAATTTGAATTTGAAACTGCAAGTTTGAAATTGTTTCAAAATTTAAAAAAATCTAAGCACTGTACTTTGATATTTGTAATATACTTAATTTTAAAATCTATTATAATTTTTAACATCTCTTGGAATTTTATCCATTTAAAAATTTTCAACAGTTTATCCACTGAAAGATAAATAAAACAAACAAACAAAAAAATCTAACACTGATCCCATTCTGTTTTCCTCTAATTTTCCAGAGCCTGAATACTCAAGCTTTCAAAGGCTTTTTAGGAATTTCCCTTAATTCCTCCTACTCCTCCAGGTATTTCTGGCATAAGAGCAATATAAAGCATAAATACAACCAGAGCTTCCTATATAGAGAGACACCCAATCTGGGGACAGCATTTTATCATTATATAAGATGTTTACTGGCTTTTTCTGGGTGGGAAACTCCTTTCTATTCCTGATTTGCTAGATTTTTAAAAAATTTCTTTAAGCCACAAATAGGTGCTTAATTTTATTAAATTGTGCTTCTTTTGCATCTATGGAAGTGGACATATAATTTTCCCGTTTCATCTGTGAATGTGCTGATTGATTTTCTAATGTTAACTTAGAACCTTGCAATGTTAAACATATAATCTTGCAAGTCCTGAGATATACATTTCTTGAAATTAAAAAAAAATATTTGTTTTATTTAAAACTTTTTTCACCTGTGTTCCTAAGTATCTTTTCACATGACGTTTTGGTCTGGTTCCTGAGGTTCTAATTTGATAGCTTCATAAAATGAGTTGGGAAGTATTCCCTGTTTACTTTCTCTGAAATCATTTAATAAGGCTAAAATTAACTGTTCCTTGAATGCTTGCTTGCTGGAGTTCAATCTATAAGGTTAACTTTTCTTGTTCAGGTGAGTGGGAGAGGGTAAATTTTTGGCTAGTGATTTAATCTCTTTCATTATTTTGAGATCTACTGAGGTTTTTCATTGCTTCTTAGGGTAAATTATTATTTTTTTTTTCCACTGGGAAATGGTCTACCCCATTTAAGTTTTCAAATTTATTGGCATGAAATTGCTCATATTCAAATTGTGTGAGACTGCTTGCAGAAATGTCTATAATTCCCCACCCTATATCCACGCCCATAGGTAGTCTGGTTCCACAATGGTTCTAGATGTGGCTGTATGGTTTGCTTTGGCAATGGGACATAAAGCAAATGGACTTATATATCAAAGCACATCCTCTCTTGCTGCTCTTATAGTTCTAAAACCACCATGTGAACAACACTGTGCCAGCCTGCTGGAGGATGAGGCTATTTGGAGGACAACCAAGGTCCCAGCCAACAGCCACAAACTTGAGTGAGAACATCTTAGATCATCTAGTCACCAACTAACCCACCATGAGGGAACCCACAGAGATCAGCTGACCTGGCCCAGACCAGAAAAACCACTATGCTAACCTACAGAATGATCAGCTGAATAAAATGGCGACCATTTTAAGCCACTTACTTTTGCAGTGGTTTATTATGCAGCAAAAACTAAACAATGTATTAATACTTTAAAACTCATGCTACATATAAATAAATACAGTGGAAACTTGGTTCTCAAACTTAATTCATGAGGCTGTTCAAGAACCAAATTGTTCGACCTGGGAGATGTTCAAGAACTGAGGTTTGACTATATGCCTTTTAAATGCCTATTATTTGTTCTCTCTACCTGCTATAAATTTCTTATAAAGTAAAATACCACTTTAACTGTGTTCTACAGGATCTGACATGTAGTATTTTTCCTTTTGTTCATTTCTAAGGATTCCTAATTTCCATTAGGATCTCTTTGATGCACAAGGTATTTAGAAGTGATTCATTTTTTTCACAATTAAGAGGTTTTTGTAACTATCTTATTTACTAATTTCTAATTTAATTGTACTGTGATCAGAGAATATACTCTGTACAACACTAAAATTACCTGACATTTGCTTTATATCAAGGTTTCCCAAACTTTGTCAGTACACAATGTAGGCCAAAGGAAATACCTAGTATTTTCTTAAGTACTTAGGTCCAAACAACTTACTGAACTTCTTTTGGTGGGGGGTGGGGGGATAACAAAAAAATTAAAAGAAAAAATTTTTATTTCTCTTAGAAAAAACATGCAATTGAAAGGAATGTAGTACAATCTCATGTTTAAAAATTGTGAACTACTTCAAGATCTAATAGTTCTGTGGTATCTGAAACATGTTAAATAGCACTGTGTTTCTCTAGAACAATTTAGAACACTGCAAGGTATCCTTTTGAGTTCACCATGGAGCACCAAAGTAACTCAGTTAGGAAACTATAGCCTTATACTATCACAAAACCAATTTTCAAATATGCATGGGATAGTTTTTCTTTTTTAATTACATTTATTGGGGTGACATTAATTATTTGGCCCCCTTTACTACCCACCCCACCCCACCTGCTTCCCTCCGGTAACCACCATACTGCTGTCTGTGTCTTTAAGTTTTGATTTTATATTTCACATAAGTGAAATCACATGGTTGTTAGTTTCTTCTGACTGACTTATTTTACTTAGTATAATATTCTCAAGTTTCATCCATGCTGTCGCAAATGACATCTTTTCTTATAGCTGAGTAGTAATCCACAGTATGTATGTACCACATCTTCCTTATCCGATCCTCTTTTGAAGGATACTTTAGTTATCTCCACATATTGGCCACCATGAATAATGCTGCAATGAACATAAAGGTACATGTATCTTTGTGAATAAATATTTTCAAGTTTTTTGGGTATATAGCCAGGAGAGGGATTGCTGGGTCATATGGTATGCTCTTCTTAATTTCTTGAGGAACCACCATACTGTTTTCCATAGTGGCTGTACCAGTTTACAATCCCACCAACAGTGAATGAGGGTTCCTTTTTCTCCACAACCTCTCCAGCACTTATTACTTGTATTGTTCATAAAAGCCATTCTAATAGGTGTGAGGTGGTATCACATTGTAGTTTTGATTTACATTTCCCTAACAGCTAGTGAAGTTTAGTAGCTTTTCATTTATCTGTTGGCCATTTGTATGTTTTCTTGGGAGAGGTGTCTGTTTAGGTTTTCTGCCCATTTTTAAACTGGATTGTTTGTTTAGTGTTGAGCTGTATGAGTTATTAATATATTTTGGACATTAACCCTCCACTGGAACTGTTGTTTGAAAATATCATCTCCCATTCAGTTGGTTACCTTTTTTTGGTTGGTGGTAGTGGTTTCCTTTGCTGTGCAGAAGCTTTTAGTTTGATATAGTACTACTCATTTATTTTTTGCCTTTGGGGGTCAAATTCATAAAACATTCTCTAAGACCAAGGTCCATAAGTTCAGTACCCATAGTTTTCTTCAATGTAATTTATTGTTTCAGGTCTTATATTAAACCTTTGATCGATTTTTGAACTAGTTTTTGTACATGAGGACAAACTGTAATCCAGTTTCATTCTTTTGCATGAGGCTTTCCAATTTTCTCAGCACCATTTATTGAAGAAGTTTCTTTACTCCATTCTGTGTTTTTAGCTCCTTTGTCAAAAATTATTTGCCCATATACATTTGGTTTTATTTCTGGGCTCTCAATTCTGTTGCATTGGTCTATGTGTCTGTTTTTCTGTAAATATCATGCTGTTTTGATTATCGTAGCTGTGTAGTATAATTTGAAGTCAAAGTAGTGTGATATATCCAGCTTTGTTCTTTTTTCTCAGAATTGCTTTGGCTATTAGGGGTCTTTTGTGGTTCCATGCAAACCTGATGACTTTTCATTCTATTTCCTTAAAAACAACACTGAGATTTTGATGAGGATTGCATTAAATCTGTACATTGCTGTGGATAATATGGCCATTTTAACTGTGTTGATTCTTCCAATCTGTGAACATGGAACATCTTTTCATTTCATTGTATCTTTTTCAATCTCTCTTAATAATGCTTTGTAGTTTTTAGCATATAGGACTTTCACATCCTTTAAGCTTATTTCTAGGTATTTTATTCTTTCAGTTGCAATTGCAAAAGAATTTGTTTCTTTCATTTCTTTTTCTGGAGTTTCATTGTTAGTATATAGGAAAACAGTGGATTTTTGTACATTAATTTTGAGATTTATTTATTTATTTATTTAGAGAGAGGGGAAGGGAGGGAGAAAAAGAGGGAGAGAAACAGCAATGTATGGTTGCCTCTCACATGGCCCTCACTGGGGACCTGGCCTGCAACCCAGGCATGTGCACTGACTAGGAATCAAACCGGGACCCTTTGGTTCCCAGCCCGCGCTCAATCCACTGAGCTACACCAGCCAGGGCTTGTACATTAATTTTGTATCCTGCAACTTTCCTGGACTTGTTTATTGTTTCTAACAGTTTTTTGGCGGGGTCTTTAGGGTTTTACATATACAGAATCATGTCATCTGCAAAAAGTAGATTTAAAATATGTGTTATTAGATAACACTTGCAATTGTTATTTAACTTTTCTATCTCTCATTAATTGGTGTTTATTCCTTACTGACAAGATAATCTCCCATAATGATTAAGTCTTGACAAATTACTCCTTATAATTTTGCTTTATATATACTCATTTTTATTTTACATATATTTAGACATATATAAGTAGGCATATACAAGTTTACAGTTATTACAGCTTCCCAGTAAATTGTTTTTTTTAAATGAAAAGTAAAGTAATAATCCTTGCATTTGAATTAAAAGCATACTAACATAGGCCAAAATATCCTAGGGCATCAAAAACATACTATACATGCTTTAACAAAAAATATAACAAGTTAACAAGTCAACATAAGAGAATTCCTGGCCACTTTTCTCATGATCTGACTAAACATTAAAGGAGGCTTCGTGAAAACCAGTAATTTAAACTGCCCCTTTTTTGACAAGCTAGATATTTTCACCTTCCTAGAGACTGTACTACATATAGTAAATTCAGTATCTATACAAGGTATCTTGTTCTTTTGTCAAGTGGGAGGGTAGCTCAGAGAATATGGCAACTAGCCTAGTTTCAATACCTACCTTATCTCCAAACACACACAATCCATTTCTTAAATTACTTTAAAAATCCATTAATATATTATCCTTGTATGTACAATATTTGATCCTTTTAAATCTTTTTTTTCTGAACCACATGGAATTTTCACTTGGTAGGTCAAAAAAGTTTATTATGGGAAATTTCTTACAACTCAACCTAATATATCTGGAATTAACAAATTCTATGTTATTAATCTTACATAATGTTCTTTTTTATTCCAAAATTTGTCTTGAAAAAGTGACTTGTAATTCTATATCTAAATTTGTAGAACAGATCAGCAGTCACTTTTTATACATGTTATAAAAAGGATAATTATTTATTAGCCCCACTTCATACTTGAAATAAGTAATTCAATTTGTTTTTATCCAGTAAAACCCTCATTGTTGTAACTTCTTATTTAGTTTTAGTTTCTGTAACATTAAAATCTTTATTTACAGATGCGTGAATGAAGACACCGAAAACTTGACTAGATTACAGTCAGACACAAGTTATATTTTGTGTACTCTGCTCAAGGTGCTATACTTTGATATTAAAATTTAATAAATATTACTGGTTCATCAATCATGTAAAAACCTGACACCCTAACACAAATTATTTTTCCTGTAGGATCACTTAACTGATCTTATCAAATAGCTGCATTTTTGGATTCTAATTTACTAATTCAGTTAGATATTTAACTGAAATTTTTATTGAGATAATTATAAACTTGCATACAGTTGTAAGAAATAATGCAGAGATCCCTTACACACTTTCCCCAGATTCTCTCAATGGTAACATTTTACAAAACTATAGTACAGTCATGTGCCACATAATGATGTCTTGTTCAACAATAGATCACTTATATAATGGTGGTCCCACAAGATTGTAATGGAGCTGAAAAATTCCTGTTGCCTAGTGATGTAATAGGTGTCATAATGCAATGCATTACTCATATATTTGTGGTGATGCTGGTGTAAAAAAACTTACTGTGTTGGTGGTTGCATAAAAGTATATGGCACATACATAGTAGCGTGAGGTGACCTCTGAAAATAGTTTGCTATTCACTTGACTCAGAAAAACCCCAAAAATGTTGCAAATCAGAGACTCAAATCTTCCTATTCACCTTAACAACACTTGTGAAACAGTCCTGGCCATCAAGGTTACGCATATCAGAAAGCCACCAAGGATCTAAAGGATGTCACTTTACAGAAGCAATGTGTGCCATTTCACCTTTACAATGGTGGAGTTAGTAGGTGTACACAGGACAAACAGTACATAGCTGGACACAGGATCGGTGGCCCAAAAAGAAGGGTGCTGAATTTTTGCTGTGCATGCTTAAAAATATAGAGTTTAACAAAATGTTGAACTTAAGGGTTGAGATGTAAATTCTCTGGTCATTGAGCACATCTAGGTGACCAAAGCTCCTAAGATCAAGAATTCACAGAATTCATGGGCAGATTAACCCCCACACAAGATATGATTAATCCCACACTGAAATGATCTTTCCTGAAGAACAGATGGGTTCCTGAACTGGAAAAGGAGGATGTACAGAAGAAAAAGATATCCCAGAAGAAAATGAAAACACAAAAACTTAAGGGGCAAGAGTAAATTCAGTATAAATGCTAATAAAAGTTTTAGAAGAATATAGTGTGTAAAATTACGTACAGTACATAATACTTGATAATAATATTAAATGACTATTACAGGTTTATGTAATTACCTATTTTTTTTGTTATTTTAGAGTGTACTCTTTCTACTAATAAAAGAATTGCTGTAAAACACTATGCTGTGTTAAGCAGGCAGCAGCCTAGTAACATTTCATGTTTACTATCTCTTGATTACAACATTTTTTTTTTGTGGTTGATTTAATTTCATGTTGTTTTGCACAGTAACATGCTGTACAGACTTGTAGCCTAAGAGCAATAGGCTGTACCATGTAGCCCAGATGTGTAGTAAACTAAACCATCCAGGTTTGTGTAACTATACTCTACAATGTTCCACGATGATGAAATAGCCCAATACACTTCTTAGAATGTATCTACATTGTTAAGTGGCATATGACTATGTAATATCACAACCAGGACACTGACAATGAGCCAATCCATTGCAGTTATTTGGATTTACTATCTTATTTTTATTTTTTGCATGTATATCTACAATTTGACCATATTTATAGGTTCATGAATCTACCATATAGTAAAGGTACTGAACAGTAACCAAAAACAAAAGATGCTCTCTTATTGCCCTTTTATAAGTGAGACAACCTCCCTCTCACTTCCCTGTTCCCATATGTACCCACTTACAACCACTAATCTGTCCTCCATTTCTAAAATTTTCGTTTAAAAAATGTTATATAAATAGATCATACAGTATATAACCTTTTTTGTGTGCGTGATGGGCTCCCCACCACCCTGCATAATCCCCTGAAAACTCATGAAAGTTGTTGCTTCTATCAATAGTTTGTTCCTTTTTATTGCTGAGTGGTATTTCATGGTACAAACATATTACAATTCAACCATTTACCCTAGGACATCTAGGTTATTTCCAAGTTTTGACTATTACAAATAAAACTGATATAAACATTCATGCACAGGTTTTATAGGAACACCATTTTCATTTTTCTGGGATAAATGTCCGGGAGTGTGACTGGTGTGTTGTATAGTAGTTGCATGTTTTCCAGAGAGATAGTACCATTTAATATTACTACCAGCAGTGTATGAACAATTCAGTTTCTCTGCATCTTCTCGCCAGCATTTGGGGTTGTCACCATTTTTTAATTTTAACCATTCTGATAGATACTTAGTTATTTTCAATCTGTATTTCCCTGATTGGCATTAATAATCATCACCATAATGACGATTTCCATTTGCATAACCCATTTTGCCTATTTCCTAACTGGTTTGTTTTTTTATACTGTTGAGCTTTAAGAGTTCATTATACAGTAAGTACTCCCTTAACGTCATCAATAGGTTTTGCAACTTCAAATGAAACAATAACAAAACCAATTTCACCATAGGTTAATTGATATGAACAAAACAAGTTCCTATGGTATCTCATCAATGTTATAATGACATGACGTTGAAGGAAATGAGGTTGAACAAAATGACATACGAGGATCTGCTGTACATGCTGGATACCAGTCCTGTGTTGGATATGTGGTTGTCTTCCAGTCTCTGCAGTTTGTCTTTTCATCCTCTCCACATGGCCTTTCAGAGCAAAAATTACAAATTTGTTAAGGTCCAATTTTCCTTTTATGGATTATGCTTTTGTGGTCAAGTCTACAAACTCTTTGCTTGGCTCTTAAGATTTTCCTCCATTTTTTTTCCTAAACATTATATAATCTTATGTTTTACATTTAAGTCTAGGATCCATTTTGTGTTTTTTTAAATAAGATGTGAGATTTAGGTTGGGGTTCTATTATTGTTATTTTATTATTATTATTGGCCTATGGATGTCCAATTTTCTAGTACCATTTGTTGAAAAGACTGGTCTCCTCCACTGAATTAGTTTTACAGATTTGCTAAAAATTAGCTGGGTATATCTGTGTGGGCTTATTTCTGGGTTCTACCTTTTGCTCCACAGATCTATGCCAGTACTTCAAATACCATATAGTATTCATTAGTGTAGCTTTTCCATAAACCTCAATATTGGGTTTAGCAACTGCTCCTATTTTATTCTTTGTCAGGATTGTTTGACCTCTTCTAAAGGCTGCGACTTTCATATACATTTTACTTTTTTAAATGTTTTTCTTTCAAAAAATGTTTTATTTATTTTTAGAGAGGGGGAAGGGAGAGAGAAAGAGAGGGAAAGAAACATCAATGTGTGGTTCCCTCTAATGCACCGCCTCCTGGGGACGTGGCACACACCCAAGGCCTGTACCCTAACTGGGAATCGAACCAGTGACCCTTTGGTTCGCAGGCCAGCACTCTGTCCACTGATCCACACCAGCCAGGGTTCCATATACATTTTAGAATAAGCTTGTCTAAGTTACAAAAAGCCTTGGTTCAATTTTGATAAGAAATGCATCAAACCCATAGGTCAATTTGAGAAGAGGCGCCTTTACTATGTAGTCTTTCAATCCATGACCACAGCATATGTTACTCCATTACTTAAGTCGTGTTTGATTACTTTCATAGCATGTAATGATTCATCAGATCCTGTACATGTTTGATCTTTTATTTTCTTTGGAGTTACTATAAGTGGTATTACATTTTTAATTTTGGTTTCTGTGTGTTCACTGTTGGTGATTCGGCTTTTAAGTGTTGATCTTGTACTCTGTGGTGTTGCTGAACTCACTAGTTCTAGTTTTGTAGATTCTTAGGTATTTTCTACATTGACAATAATGTCATCTACAAATAGGGAAAGTTTTATTTATTCCTTTCCAAACTACATTTTTTTAAAAGATTTTATTTATTTATTTTTAGAGAGAGGAGAAGGGAGGGAGAAAGACCAATGTATGGTTGCCTCTCACATGGCCCCCACTGGGGACCTGGCCTGCAACCCAGGCATGTGCCCTGACTGGGAATCGAACTGGGACCTTTTGGTTCCCAGCCCGCGCTCAATCCACTGAGCTACACCAGCTGGGTCTAAACTACGTATCTTTTATTTCTTTTTCTTGACTTATAGTAATGGCTAGAACTTCCAGCACTGGGTTAAATAACAGCAGTGAGAATGGACATTGTTGTATAGCTCCTGGGTTTAAGAGAGAAAATATTCAGTGTTTTACCATTAGGTATGTTAGCTGTGGGTTTTTTGCAGATGCTCTTCATCAAATGAGGTAATTCCCCTCTATTTCTAATTTGTTGAGATTTGAGCAAGGATGGATGTCAGATTTTGTCAACTGCTTTTCTGCATCAATTGATATATGATTTTTCTTCTTTAGCTTGTAAATATGGGGAATTTAGGCTATTTTTTAAAAAAAGATATTTTACTAAAAACCAAAACAACTAAATCAAGTGACAGATCTGATAAGTTGGATATTTTGTTGGTTTCTGTCTTTATGAAAGGACTTAACCACTCCTACCACCAAATCAAATGTAGTGAAGACTAATGGCATAACCAACTGATCAATCAAGAAAAAGTTTTATCAAATTTAATATGATGTGTCAAAATTCAAAATGCCAATGAGAGGTTTTGGACTCATTTGTAACTTATGAGGTATTATCCACTTAACATTTACAGTAAAAGGCATTTATAGCATAGTGGTTAGGAGCTCTCCTCTGCCATTTATCAGATGCATAATTTTAAGCAAGTTATTTAATTCCTATGTAACTGTTTACAAGGTGATATAATATACAGAAGTACTGACTTCTGTATATGTGTTGATGGATGTAGGAAAGTAAGAGATCAAAGAAGTAAAACAAGACAAAAGGGGTTAAATAAAAAGAGTCTGAGAGCAGTAAAACAGTACATAGTAGTAACTATATCCTACCCTAAATCTGATAGATCGGTATCGGTATTTTTCAAAGTATGGTCCTTAAACTGGCTAAAAGACTTTGACCTATCTTTTACAGGTCTGCTACAAGATGGGGAGTTTGTGCCAGTTATCAACTGTGAAACTAAACACTGTTTAGTTCTGTTATTTATTTAGGCAGAAAGATTTTCTAGGTAAAGGAAGTAGTGCCTTGTTTAATATTTTTTTTATATAAGTCCCCTACCTTATCTCAGATCAGGACTTTTGAGCAGGACTGCTCTATATCTAAGGTGTTTTTCTTAAAACTTCAGTAAATTATTTAAGTATCAGCAAAACTTTAAGATATCATATCTCAGTTTAATTCCTGAATATTAACATTTAATAAGTACTAATGACATGCCCAGAATCTGACCTGGCATTTTGAGATGGGCTGAAAGGGGGACTTGGGAATATCTAGAGTGGGAGTTGAGGGAAGAGCGTGGTTACTACCTTCACTTTAGAAGCTTACACTCTAATAGAAATGTGTACAGCTTATCTATGAAACTCTGCTCTTTTTTCTTGTATTTTCAAGGATCTCAATGTCAGTAAAAACACTGTGATTTTCTATTCAATGGACATATAGAAAAAGCAAGGCTGGAATCTGAGATACTCTAATGATAAACAGTGGAGGAGTATTCTCTTGAATATTGGGCTCTGCCAATATTCAAGAAGGGTTCTCCACAGCTCTGTAGAATCATATAAAAAGCAATTAAGCTTTGTCTGAAATTTAGGTTTTATTCCAGGAAGAGTTTATTTTCTGCTGTTTACTCAGGGAACTCTAAAATGTGAAATAAGGAACTGCTTGAGATTTCTTTAATTTCATTTTTGGTCCTCCTACAAGGGTGTTCAGGAACTAATGGTAATTGAAAAGGAAACAATGTTAACCAGAACACTATAAAAAGACGTAAGACATCTTTAAGGTGACCAAGGTGGATATTAAAAAACATACTCTGAAAAGTAGAATTATTTTAACTGCAAAGGAGAGATCCCAGATAGGGGAGGAGTAAGTCGAAGCTATACTAACCTCTTCCCAGGACCAATATGAATTACAACTAAATTGTAGAGATGCCATCCTGAATAACCAATTGAACACTAGCTAGAGAGAAGCCTTATACCCACAGACAGAGAGAAGAAACTACTTCACCACAATGAGGCTTAGATGGTATGTGGAGCGGGTATGAGAGGGTTGGCTGGGCTCCAATGGGTGGCAGCTGAAGTGCTAGAGGGGTATTTCAGTGGCCAGGGACTTCCCCCTGAGAAGTGTGGGATCTAAACCCTAGACTGAGCTCCCCAGCTTTCAGTACCAGAACCGGAAAGGAATCCAGAGAAACAATCCAGCTGTGAAAAGTAGCAGGGTTTCTATCTGCCAGGGAGAGATGACTAGAGACACAGAGAGCCTCTTAAAGGACCAATCAACAAAATTTCATTTGTAAACACTTACCCTGGGCTCTGGCAGAGGAAGCACAGAGTGGACTAGAGACGCTTGAGGAGAGTCTGGGATTGGTGGCTCTGGGGAGAAAACTGAATTCCCTAAATTGCAGAAGTCATCTCTCACAAGCAGCATACTCCTCTCCAAGTAGCATCAGCCTGAGGGGAAGCAATAATCCCGACCACAAGAATTACTCTGCCCCACCCTGTGGTGCTTAAACTGGGCTGCTGATAACAGCTTGAGGCTATATCACTGATCAGTTTAACAACTAAGTGGAAAATACAAAGAAGCAGCCAAAATGGGAAGACAAAGAAACAGACACCGATTGAAAGAACAGAATCCTCCAGAAGAACTAGATGAAACGGAGGCTAGCAATTATCAGACAAAGAGTTTAGAATAATGATTATAAGGATACTTAACAGCATGAAAACAGACATAGAAACCATAAAAAAGGACCAGTCAGAAATAAAAAATGCAATATTTGAAATAAATACACTGAAAAGAAGAAACAGTAGGTTAGATCAAGCCAAAGATCAAATAAGTGATTTGGAAGACAAGGAAGGAAAAAAAAACACTCAGGGCACTAAGAGTCTGTAACACCTAGGACAACAAAGAGCGAGAAGGGGATTTGTGAATTGCCCCTAATTGGTGCACTTCAAGAACAGCATAACTGGTGGACTGAAGGCCTAGGCTGGGCGCAGAAGGGCACTGAAGAACTGGGCCAGAGGCTGGTCGAGTGCCGCTCAGGAAGGGAGAAAGGAGAAACACTCAGGTAGTGCAGCAAAAAGAAAAAAGAATTTTTAAAAATGAGGAGAGCATAAGAAACATTTTGGACAACATGAAGCATAACAACATCTACATCATGAGAATCCCAGAAAGAGAAGAGAGCAAGCAAGGGATCAAGAGCCTATTTGAAGATATAATGACTGGAAACTCCCCCAATATAGTGAAGGAAAAAGACACACAACTTCAGGAAGATCAGAGAGTCCCAAACAAGTTGGACCCAAAGAGGCCTAAACTGAGACACATCATAATTAAAAGGACAAGGCTTACAGACAAGGGTGAATCCTAAAAGCAGGCAGTTGCCTACAAGGGAGCACCAATTAGACTGTCATATGATTACTCAACAGAAATATTTCAGGACAGAAGGAAGTGGTGTGAAATACTCAAGGTGATGAAAAGCAAGGACCTAAAACCAAGACTACTTTACCCAGGAGGGCCATCATTTAAAATAGAAGGAGAAATAAGGAGCTTCCCAGACAAGAAAAAGCTAAAGGAGTTTGTTAACACCAAACCAGCACCGCAACATATGTTAAAAGGCTGGCTTTAAGAAGAAGAAGAAGAAAAAAAAACAAACAGAGGAAAACAGTCAAACAATAAAATGTTATTACATATGTATCTATCAATAATCACCTTAAATGTAAATGGCTTAAATGCTCCAGCCAAAGGACATAGGATAGCTGAATGGATAAGAAAACACAACACATATATATGCTGCCTCCAAGAGATACACACAGACTAAAAGTAAAGTGATGGAAAAAATATTGCATGCAAATGGAAAAAATGAGGTTGGGGTAGCAGTACTTACATCAAACAAAATAGACATTAAAACTAAGGCTATCGTAAAAGACAAAGGACACTACATAATGATAAAGGGAACTGCCCAACAAGAGGATGTAACCCTAGTAAACATTTATGCACTCGACATAGGAGCACCTAAATATTTAAAGCAAATCTTGATGGACCTAAAGGGAGAGATCAACAGAAATACAGTCATGGTGGAGTACTTTAACACCCCATTGACTTCAATGGACAGATCTTCCAGACAGAAAATCAACAAGGAGACAGCAGCTTTAAATGACATAGTAGATCAAATGGACTTAACTAATATCTTCAGAGCATTTCATCCTAAAGCAGCAGAATATACACTTTTCAAGTGCACATGGAAAGTTTTCTAGAATAGACCACATGTTAGGAAAAAGTCTCAATAAATTTAAGTGGACTGGAAAAATACCAAGCATCTTGTCTGACCACAATGTTATGAAACTAGAAATCAATCACAAGAGGAACACTGAAAACCACGCAGTCATGCAAACTAAATAACATGTTATTAAACAATGAATGGATCAACAATGAGGTCAAGAAAGAAATCAAAAGATACCTTGAAACAAATGAAAATGAGGATACAGCAATCCAAAAACTGTGGGAAGAAAGAAATTGAAGATGGCATAAATAAATGGAAACATGTATCATGTTTGTGGATAGGAATAATTAACATTATTAAAATATCCATACTACCCAAAGCAATCTACAGATTCAACATAATTCTTATCAAGATTCCAATGATGTATTTCACAGAACAAGTATTTCAAAAATTTATATGGAACCACAAAAGGCCCAGTATATACTAACAGCAATCCTGAGAAAGAAGAACATACTACACTATGAGGCCATAGTAATCAAAAGCAAGGTACTGTCATAAAAGAGACACATAGATCAATGGAACACAATAGACAGCCCAGAAATAAATCTACACCTTTAGAGTCAATTGGTATTTGACAAAATAAGCAAATACATACAATAGGCTAAGGATAGTCTATTCAATAAATGATGTCAGGAAAACTGGACAGAAGTGTAGAAACATGAAAATAGACTACCTTCTTACACCACATACAAGAATAAATTCAAAATGGATCAAAGACTGATATGTTAGACCCAAAACCATAAAAGTCATAGAAGAAAACATAGGCAGTAAAATCTCAGATATTGCCCATAGCAATATTTTATTGGATATATCTCCCCAGACAAGGAGAAAAAAAAGAAAAAATAAGCACATGGGGCTGTATCAAAGTAAAAAGTTTTTGCACAGCAAAGGAAATCATCAACAAATAAAAAGACAACCCACAGACTGGGAACACATATTTGCCGATACATCTTATAAGGGGTTAATATCCAAAATTCATGAAGAACTTTCAAAACTCAACACCAAAAAAACCAAACAACCTAATTAAAATGGGCAAAGGGCCTAAATAGACACTTCTCCAAAAAGGACATGCAGATGGCCAACAGGCAGATGAAAACATGTTCGATGTCACTAATCATCAGAGAAATGCAAATTAAAAGCACAATGAGATATCATCTTACACCTGTCAGAACTGCTATCATCAATAAACCAACAAACAAGTGCTGGCGAGGATGTGGAGAAAGGGGAACCCTTTTGAACTTTGGTGGAAACGCAGACTGGTGCAGCCACTGTGGAAAGCAGTATGGAGATAACTCAAAAAATTAAAAATGGATCTGCCTTTTGACCCAGGGATCCCACACTTGGGAATATATGCAAAGGAACCCAAACACTAATTCGAAAGAACAAAGGCACCCCTATGTTCACTGCAGCCTAATTTACAATCGCCAAGATATAGAAGCAGTCCAAGTGTCCGTCAGTAGATGAGTAGATAAAACAACTATGGGTCATTTACACAATGGAACACTACTTGGCTATCAAAAAAGAAAGTTTTACCCTTTGTGACAGGATGGATGGACCTAGAGAATATTATGTTAAGTGAAATCTAATGAACAAACTGAATTAACAAGGAAAATGGCGACAGACTCAGATGGTGAGCAGGATGACAGCTAGTTGAGGTAGAGGGATTGAGCAAAAAGGAAAAAGGACTTATGGACTTGGACAACAGTGTGGTGATTGTTGGGGGTAGGAGAGTATAAGGGGACTAAATGGTAATGAAAAATATACAATAAAGATGAAATTAGAAAATAAATTAATACCAGACAATAGCACAACCATAAAAGGAGGTACAAATAACCAAATACAAGTAAACAGCTTAAATTTAGAATCATACTAGAAGAGCTAAAAAGTAAAACCAGGGGAGAAGTCTGAATAATATGAGGACCAATATAAAAGTTTTATACCTTTATTCTAAGCATGAAAAGTTATGGAAAAGGAAGGCCCTATTTTGAGATAGTTGGTGTAATGTCAACAGTTGACAATAAATGATTACAATTTCAATTTTATTTTTACTGCCTTTATTAAGGAATGAAAAACCAGACACAAAAGTGCACTCATCATTCTATTTATATAAAGTTCAAAATATGCAAAATAATTCAGTGTAACAAACTGGGAAAATGGTTACCTTTGGGGGAAAGTATCAATAGTAACCAAGAAAGGGCCTTGGGATACAGGTAATGTTCTCTTTCTTGATTTAGTAGCTGGTTATACAGATGTGTTCACATTGTGAAAAATCATCTGCCTATACACTTAAGATGCATTGACTTTTCTGTATGTCTATGTTAATAAAAAGTTAAAAAGAAGGTAAGACCAACATGTTAAAATTTGAAAGGAACTTACTTTACTCACTTTAATTAGGCTTAGTTCACATCTCTGGCACACATGACCCAAAGATATGAAAAAAATTTAAAGAATATGACTGACAAATCACTGTTGTTAACATGTAAATATCCACGAAGAAGTTATGGAGTTGAAAGAATACTGGAATTAACAGGTATTTTCCAAATTTTATAACAAATAACATTTTTATGCTGTGTGGTTTTAAGAATGACCACTAATTTGCCATATTATTTCATTATTCAAATTTTCCGGAATTTTAACACCAGAACCTCCTAATTATTATTATTTTTTAAAGATTTTATTTATTTATTTTTACAGAGGGGAAGGGAGGGAGAAAGAGAGGGAGAGAAACATCAATATGTGGTTGCCTCTTGTGCACCCCCTACTGGGGACACAGCCTGCAACCCAGGTATGTGCCCTGACTGGGAATCGACCCGCAACCCTTTGGTTCACAGGCTGGCCCTCAATCCACTGAGCCACACCAGCCAGGGAAGAATCTCCTAATTATTTTTCACTAAGAGCAAATCACCCTTACCTTTCGCAGTTCAACTGTCACTTCATTTCTGTGTCTTCGCATTGTCTAAAAAGAAAAAGAACACGTAAGTATCTAAATATTGGTACTGCTAGTACATAAATTAAGCTATCTGGCATTTAAGAGTAAATTTTTTTGAAATAATTTATTCTTAAGGATTATGGATTAACAGTATGGAATTTCCTTAAGAACCTAAAAATGGAACTGCCTATTGACCCAGCAGTTGAACTGCTGGGTTTATACCCTAAGAATCCTGAAACATCAATTCAAAAGAACCTATGTACCCCAATGTTCATAGTAGTATTATTTACAATAGCCAAGTGCTGGAAGCAGCCAAAGTGCCCATCAGTAAATGAGTGGATCAAAAAACTGTGGTACATTTACACAATGGAATACTACGCAGCAAAAAGAAAGATGGAACTCCTACCCTTTGCAACAGCATGGATGGAACTGGAGAGTATTATGCTAAGTGAAATAAGCCAGGTGGTGAAAGACAAATACCATATGATGTCATCTGTAAGTGGAACCTAATTAACAAAACAACAGGCGAGTAAAATGAAACCAAAGACATGGAAATAAAAGAACAAACTGACAGTGACCAGAGGGGAGGAGAGAGGGGTATAATGGGGGAAAGAAGGGGAAGGGTCAAGTCAAGGAACATGTATAAAGGCCCCATGAATAAAGTCAACAGGGGTGGGAGGACTGAATGTGGTAGGTGGGGCATGGGTAGTACAAAGGAGAGTAATGGGGGGGAAAATGGGGAAAACTGTAATGCAACAACAATTGAAAAAATTAACAAAAGACTTACGAATCGATCAGTATTAGACTTTAAATAATAAACTACAGGAGGTTAAAAAATCCCAAACTGTCTATTTTACTGGATGCCTATTGGTTAATTTTGTGGGGAGTAGTAGGCGGAGCTTGGCTGCCTAGGATCTATTCCCCTCCTCTAACTGCACCCAGGTTTTTCTGAGGAACTGTATACTTTCCCTTGAATGCAGTCTTGATGAAACCACATATTAAAGTATCTCTACTGGTTTAAATATGGTAGGAAACCTCAAACACATGAGAACTCTCACCTCCATAGCCTCTGACCCTTAAACAAAGTAGAAAGAAAAAAAAAAAAGCATCATAGGACCAGGTATAATAATGCCTATCTCTTGGACTTACTATATTTCCATTTATCTGGTGTCTCTACCAATTCTGTGAACTACCCAATATTTTCCCAATTACTGTTCTGCTGAAGTCAACAGGACTGGTTTTTGATGTTTGCAACAAATGAATTCTATCTCAAAAGATTCCTATTTTAAAAAAGGAAACAATTCACTGTCATGGCCTTAAAACCACATGAAAATAAAAATAAGTTTGGGAAAATATTTTTGTAACGAAAGGTAAAAAGTATCCTTCTAATTTCCTAAGAGTCTCTATCAGGCATGTCTTATGAGAAATTATTGAAATAATTAGATATCCCCTCTCCCCTTAATGCACTCATAAAATGGATTATATATATATATATCTAGATATATTATTTTATTTATATCTTATTTTATATATCTATAAAATAGATATAAAATATCTATTTCATATATATATATATATATATATAGCCAAATAGTTCATTTGGTTTTTTCATAGGACTGCTCTATTAGTGATTAGCTGTCTTTGACTTCATTTGAAACAATTTAGTTAGACTGTATTGTGACAGATGTCATAACAGCATGCATTAAAAAAACTTATCAAAATTGGTGAATTTTTATGTAGCTATTTTAATATTGAAGGTGGAAGAAGATAAGCAACATTTTTGGCATTTATGCTTTATTATTTTAGGAAAGGTAAAAACACAACTGAAATGCAAAGAAATATTTGTGCAGTGTGTGGAAAAGGTGCTGTGACTGATCAAACATGTCAAAAGTGGTGTGCAAAGTTTCATGCAGGAGATTTCTCACTAGGCGATGCTCCGTGGTCAGGCAGACCAATTGAACTTGATAGCAATCAAATTGAGACATTAATTGAGAACAATCGATGTTATACCATGCGGGAGATAGCTGACATACTCAAACTCTCCAAATCAATAAAGTGATTGATGAAAATGAAAAATGTGTCTTTTATTTTACAGAAAAAACTAAATGGACTTTATGACCAACTAATAACTATGGTAAAATTCTTACATTTTTGGAATAAAGATCACACAAGGCCTACATGGTCATGATATTTTATTATTTTAATATACTGCCAAATTCATTATACTATATTATTTAATAATTCTTTTGTTATAATACCTCTAAAGTTTTCTTAAACTGTAGTGATAAATTAATCCCCTTTCAGGGCAACAATTTCCATAGAGGCCAAGTTATATTGAAATATTAATCTAGATATAAACTTACACATAAATATAGACATATTTAAGTGGATATAAAACTGCCAAACAAAATTAAAATTAGTAGCATTCATTTAATGTGATGAAATGATGCAATGATAAACTTACTATCACTGACTTCTGGCCAAGATGGAGGCGTAGGTAGATACGCTTCCTTACACAACCAAAAGAAGGACAACGACCAATTTGAAAGCAAAAACAACCAGAACTGCCAGAAAATTGAACTGTATGGAAGTGTGACAAGCAAGGATTTAAGAAGAAACACTCATCTAGACTAGTAGGAGGGGCTGAGATGGGCAGTCAGGGTGACATTCCTGTGCAGATAAACCGAAAAACTGGAGAACGAGACAGACCATGCAACCCAGGGTTCTAGTGCAGGGGCAAAAAGGCCTCAAAACCTCTGGCTGAAAAAATCTGTGGGAGTTATGGCACCAAGAGAAACTCTCAGTCTCACAGGAGAGTCCACTGGAGAAGCACACAGGGTCCTAGAACGTACACAAACCCACCCACATGGGAATCAGCACCAGAAAGGTGCAATTCGCTTGTGGGTAGCAGAAGAAGTGACTGAAAGTGGTGCAAGAGTCGAGCAAGGGGCATTTTTTCCCTCTCTGACCCCTGCCCCATGAACAGTGCTACAACCTAGATGGGTTGCCACACCTTGGCGAACACCTACAGCTCTGTCCCTTATATCGTAACAGGCCTGCTGAGACAAAGAAATATGGTCCAAATGAATTAACAGATCAAAGCTCCAAAAATAGAACTGAGCATTGAAGAGATAGCCACCTATCAGATGTAGAGTTCAAAGTACTGGTACTCAGGATGCTCGCAGAAATTGAGTACGGATGCAAAATAAAGGAGAAAGTGAAGGCTATACAAAGTGAAATAAAAAAAAATACACAGGGATCCAACAGTGAAGGGGAGGAAATCAGGACCCATATCAATGATTTGAAACAAGAGGAAGAAATAAGCATTCAACAGGAACAGAATTAAGAAACAAGAATTAAGAAATAAGAATTCAAAAAAATGGGAAGACTTCCGCCAAGATGGCAGCGTAGGTGGTCGCACTCGCTGCCCGCACATCCAGAATGTCTATACAATGAATTCAGTAGCGAAAAATTAAACAACAAGAACGGACAGAATCGAACTGAAGGGAAGTCCGACACCCAGGAGGTAGGAGAAGACGAACATCCAGGCCGGTAAGCGGGGCAGAAACGGGCGGAGGAAGCAACGCTCACGGAGAGTCTCACTCACGCCACGACTTACGCTGCGACTCAGGCCGCCAGTGCCTGAACAGGGAGTGGCTCCAAACAACAGGTGAATCCCGCAAGCCAGTGACGCTGCCGGAGAGAGGCCAGGGCTGAGCCAGCAGAACCGAGTCTGGCAGAGAAGGCGGTGGGGAGCAGGGGAGAGGAGGAGTGACGGAAGCCAGCGGTGATCGGAGGCCGCCATTGCTTCCTTCCAGACCCCGCCCCCAGAGGCAACGTCATCCAAAAAGAGACCCAGGTTGCAGGCACCTGCCAGCTGACTAGTGCACCGAGATAAAAAGAATGAAAATGGCCAAAAAGAAGGATCACAACAAATTACAACTAATGGATGACAACATAGTCAACCTATCAGATGCGCAATTTAAAATGCTTGTAATCAAATTGTTAACAAAACTGGAAAATAGGTGGACGCAAATAGTTGAACAGATGAAGAATACGATAAGGATAATGGAGGAAGATTTACAGGGAACCAATAGGGAAAAAAAGGCGGTTGGATCTCAAACCAATGGGATGGACCAGAAGGAAGAAACAAGAATTCAAAAAAATGAGGAGGGACTCAGAAACCTCAGAGACATTTATAAAAGACCGAATATCCGGATCATGGGAGTGCCAGAAGGACAAGAGGAGCACCAAGAAATTGAACGTATTTTTGAACAGATAATGAAGGAAAACTTCCCAGATCTGGCA
>PVJI01023193.1:0-23983 GCA_004026765.1 Micronycteris hirsuta
TTGGTGGGAATGCAGACTGGTGCAGCCATTGTGGAAAACAGTATGGAACTTCTTCAGAAAACTAAAAATGGAACTGCCTTTGGACCCTGGATTTCCACTACTGGGATTATATCCTAAGAACACTGAAAAACCAATTCAAAAGAACCTATGCACTCCAATGTTCATAGCAGCACAATTCACAATAGCTAAGTGCTGGAAATAACCTAAGTGCCCATCTACAAATGAGTGGATCAAGAAACTATGGTACATTTACACAATGGAATTCTACGCAGCAGAGAGGAAGGAGGAACTTATACCCTGCAACAGCATGGATGGAACTGGAGAGCATTATGCTAAGTGAAGTAAGCCAGGCGGTGAGGGACAAATACCATATGATCTCACCTTTAACTGGAACATAATCAACAAAAGAAAAAAGCAAGCAAAACATAACCAGAGACATTGAAATTAACTACAGTCTGACAGTGGCCAGAGGGGTGGGGGAGTGGACAATGAGGAGAAGGGTCTTCAGGAAACACTATAGAGGACACATGGACAGAACCAAGGGAGAGGAGGGAGGGGAGAGGATGCAGACAACTGTAATTGAAAAAAAATAGAGTAATTATTTAAAAAAAAATAAACTGGTACATTTACACAATGGAATTCTATGCAGCAGAGAGAAAGAAGGAGTTATACCCTTTGCAACAGCATGGATGGAACTGGGGAGCATTATGCTAAGTGAAATAAGTCAGGTTGTGAAGGACAAATACCATATGATCTCACCTTTAACTGGAATATAGTCAACAAAAGAAAAAAGCAAGCAAAACATAACCAGAGACATTGAAATTAAGAACAATCTAACAATAGCCAGAGGGGAAGGAGGAGGGGACTGTGGGGAGAAGGGTTTTCAGGAACTAGTATAAAGGACACATAGACAAAACCAAGGGCGAGGGTGGAAGCAAGGGTGGGATGTGGGTTTGGATGGGGTGGGGGAGGGGAGAGGATGCAGACAACTGTAATTGAAGAACAATAAAGTACTTAAAAAAAAAGAAAGCACTTCATTGTCTCTAAAAGCTTCCTTAAGAGAGAAGATTTTAAAATCTTATTAACTACAGGCATTATGGTTTTGCTTCCTCTGAACTAATACAAACTATTTGAATTTCTATTTTGTTTTGAATGCATTCACCATGTTACATAAAATGTTAGATGCTATTGATCAGAAAATTTACCCTTATTTAATGTACTTATTTAACGTCATAGCTATAAATAAATATACTGCCAATTAAAGACACAGACATCTTTAAGACACCTCTTAAATTTACAGTTGTAAAATATAAGGGTGTAAGAAATAGATGTGTAAAACGTGAAAAATAATGTGTTAGAATTGGTGAGTTATTATAATGAGTTATGAGAATCTTTTGAATTACATTTTCAAATCGGAAGTAAATAAGTGGAAGTAAACCAGTGGAAGTAAACCAGTGGTAGCCTGCATCCTGGGACAAACCCTAATCTTGATTGTACCCCAAATGCTACTAAACCCTATGATTAACCCCTTCTTAACCCTAACTAATTCATATTCTTCTCTCACTGTTGCTATGCAGCTAATCACTCAATTCATTTCATATTAGGGTAGAAAGTGTTCATATTTGATAATTTCCAACTGTCTTAGTTTGTGTTCCTATAACAAAACACCATGAACTGAAGAGCTTAAATAACAAACATTTATTTCTTACAGTTCTGGAGACTGGAAAATCCTAGATTAAGGTTGCTGGCAGATGGGTGTCTGTGAGAATCCTCTACCTGGTTTGCAGATGACCAACTTCTCAATTTTGCATTGTATTCTTACATGGCAGAGAGGGTGGAGAGAGCAGAGAGGAAGCAAGCTCTTTAGTGCCTCTTTTTTTAAAAATTGTTGTTCAAGTACGGTTGTCTCAATCCCCCCCCCACCACGCCCCCGCCCCACCCATCCCTGCCTCCCACCCTCAAACCTCCTCCCTTTTTGGCTTTGTCCATGGGTCCTTTACACATGTTCCTTGATGGACCTTCTTCTGTTTTCCCCCATTATCCCTCTCCACCGCCTTCTTGTTACTGTCAGTTTGTTCTTTATTTCAATGTTTATGTTTGTATTTTGCTTGCTTGTTTGTTTTGTTGATTAGGTTCCACTTATAGGTGAGATCATATGGTATTTGTCTTTCACTGGCTGGCTTATTTCACTTAGTGTAATGCTCTCCAGTTCCATCTATGCTGTGGCGAAGGGTAGGAGCTCCTTCTTCCTGTTGCGTAGTATTCTATTGTGTAATTGTACCATAGTTTTTTTATCCACTCATTAGTGGTGGGCATTTGGTTTCTTCCAGCACTTGGCTACTGTAAATTGTGCTGCTGTGAACATTGGGGTATGTAGGTTTTTTGAATTGGTGTTTCAGGATTTTTAGGATTATGCTCTAGTGCCTCGTCTCATAAAAGCACTACTCTAATTTATGAGGGTTCCACCCTCATAACCTGTTACCTCCCAAAGAGCCTTCTAATACCATCACATTGGGGGGTAACCTTTCAACATATGAATCTGGGGAGGACACAAACATAGCGTTCATAATACCAGCTCTACTACCCCTCCCTTTACTGAGCTCTTCATCCTAATTTGCTTCTTGTAATACATTGTCTTGTCTCCTTGTCTCTGGTCTCACCCTCTTCTAGTATTCCACTATACAGCCATTTCTCTTTCTAAAATGAAAATCTTAGCATGCCAGTTTTCTATTTAGTAATTTATTTCCTCTCTGTGGAGTGTACTTTTTTCCATCTTTGTGTGGCAAAGATCCAGCTCACATGTCAACTCTGTGACTTCTTTTTTGACACCACTGATACATTTTATAGCTGTGTCCTTTTATGCTCCTGGTAGTACTTTGTCCAGAAATAAGACACATAGTTTAGCATTGGGAAGAGATGAATACTAGGGCATGTGTTAGGATAGTGCTAGTAACAGGTAAGAATGAAAGTGTCAGTCTGTGGTCTGATTAGTAGGGTTCTGGGTGATTAATGAAGACCAACAAATATGGTTACTAAGACTCAAAAGTGAGCTAAGAGGTTCCATAAATCTTAGAAGGTCAGAAACAGGAATGTGTCCCTGGTTGAATGGCTGATGAGATGAGTTTCTTCACTTTCTCCCTTCTGGAGTTCTCCACATTGTGTCAGCTCTGTATCTAAGTTGGGAGTTGGCATATGACAGCCCACAAGTCAAATCTGTTTGTTGACTGTTTTTGTAAATAAAGTTTTATTGGGACCAGACATGCTCATTTGTTTATATATTGTCTATGGCTGCTTTTACACTACAGCAACCACAAGAAGTTGTTGTGACAGAGGCCACATGGCCAGCAAAGTCCAAGCACATTTACTCTCTGGCCCACTTTGCAGAAAGTGTTTGCTGACTGATCCCTTCCCCTTTAGTCCAAGACATTTTAGAAGCACCATTCTATAGTGCCTCACAGTTTAAACAGTTCCTTCTTGCCTCCGCACACACAAAATAAGTGAAAGATGAAATGACAAGTTAATAATAATAAAGAATAAATTAAAAGTAACACAAAAAGAAAAAAAAAACAGTAAAAACAAAAGACCATTTAAAAAACAGCAAAGTCAAGGTCCAAGCTAAGGTTTGTTGCTCAAATGATCCCTTTGAAAGTGCCTTGAAAATCACTCTTTGTGTCTGTGATAACAATGGACTCAATGGCTAGCATCAGAGGGAGAACTGCCAGACAACATGTGGTGCCTTGAGGGAGGTTTGTTTTTTAACTTATGGAGCCCAAGTCCTCACCATTCCCTCCTTCCTGGCCCCTGGCCCTTCCTTCCTGTTCACCCCTATGCTCCCTGTGCAGAAATCTCTTGCATCTAGCCTGGGATGTGGACTCCTTCTCCTTCTTTCTGTCTGTGGTCACCTTCAGAACTAAATTGCATTTTGGGGGCTAGAGGCCGAGGTAACAAACCTGTCTTTTTAGAGATGATGCAAACCTTCTGCCCAGCCAACTGAAGAGCTCTGTGGTGCCCGAGAGAACATATGCCACTCGGGAGAAAGCAAGTGGGTTCATTCGGAAGTGAGCAGCTGACACCCTACTCAGTCTCAGAGTGGCCTGGCACCTGAAGAGAAGGAATATTTCTATCTTCTCTCCCAACTCCTTTCTTTGCTATTTATATTCAAATGTCATCTTTTGTTAGAGGTTTCTGGTGAGCAGGTAATGGGGGTCTCAAGTACACACACAGCTCACAGGCACAAGGACAGGGGTCCTGGATAATCTGACAGTGTGGCTTGCGTCCAACAGGGCCATATGTCATGTAATCCTAACCTGGACCCTCTGCCAAACCAAGCTATTCTTATTGTCATTCAGAGACAGGTTCCAAAATAAAACTCTAGAAGAGTTTGTGGCACATAGGTGCTATAGAGGGTATGTCCAAGTCAGAAATTTAAAAATGTAACTCTGATAAAGTATAAAGTTAAATGGGCCATTGGCCACATGGGTAATGGCAAGGCTGTCCTTGACCAGGTGTTGGTTGGAAAGGAGCAGGGCAAAGGGAAAGCCACTGACAAAGTGTAGTGATTTGATGTAATTGCTTGTTCCCTAGATTTGAGGGTGACATTTTTCTAAGAAGTGACATAGAGATGGCTCTGTCAGCTGGTGCCTCAAACAACAGCTCAGTTCAGATGTATAGAACCTTTCCACAAAAGCACTCTGTCCCCATCTTCCCCACACTCCTCAGCCATTTGGTCTTTTCTTGTGGGTGTTTTTCTCCTCAATTCAATCAAATAGGTTGCATCATGGGCCCACTCTGTTCAGTATGCATAGGGGCCAACTCTGTTCAGTATGCATAGGGCCAGCAATGTTGGGACATAAAGCTGGCACCGTGTGGGCATGCACATGTGTGCACACATGTATTTGTGTGCACATGTGTACATGTGTGTGTTGTGATAAATATATGAGGAATGAAATACTGATGAGATTTAGAGAGGTGTGCTATTTGGGCGATAAAGATTTTATGGAGGTGAAATATGAGAATTGAGATGGGTCTAGAGAGAGGGATAGAATTTCAATGAGAGCAAATTCACCTGAGTTCAGTGTGAAAAAATGTGGAAAGGTGGGAGGCAGACGTGTGTTGGGGAATAACACATAGTTTAAGTGGTGGATATGGTTAGGGGATTGGGGAGAGTTATGGGATCTGTATTAATGAAGATTATGTTTGGCCAAGGGTGGCAGAAAACCAAAGGTAACAATAGCTTAAACAAGATATAAATATGCACAGTCCAGTGGTCCCCAGGGTTGCTGTATACCCCCTGTGTCAGGAACTCATGTTCCTTCTCTCTTGTTATTCCACAGTGTGGGCCTTTAATCGATGGTCCAAAATTGTACCATCATGTTCTACACTTTAGGATGGACAACAAGATAAAGAAGAAGGGAGTGGGGAAAGAGCATGTGTGTTCTGTCTCTTAAGTAGAATCTTAGAAACTACTGCTAGAGCTTACATTCATTCCATTGGCTGGACTTAGTCACATGGTCCACAGATGCACTGGGTCCTGAGAAATGCACACATTAGGCTAGATGTCCACATTCCAGCAAATCACAGGAGGAGGACAGAATGGGTATTAAAAGACACCTGGTGGTATCTGCTCTATGTTGTGTGGGACATTGAATGCCAGGTTGAGAAGGACACACTAAACTTCAGACCTTATAGGAAGCTGTGAAGCTTTGAGAAAGAAGTTATGTGACAAGAGGATTTTAGAGAGATGAATCATTCAGTAGTATATAGATGGATTAACACGGGAGACCAGTAGGTTGACTGCAGCTTTATGGTTGAGAATTAATGGTGACAGTGGGAATAGAAAGTGGGATGTAGATCTGAGACTCATTGCGAAGATGACACAGCAGAGATAGTCCATTGAAAGAAAAGTGAAGAAAATGTTGGAAATGATGTGAAAGTTTCAAACCTGGGTGTTTGGGAGAACAGGTTTGGCAATATTTGAATTAGAGACCAGTAAGAGGAGCTGATTTAGGGAAGATGATGGTGGGTTTTGAGTATGTTAAATTTGAGGCTTAAAATGAGTAGATGGACTTGTGGGTCAAGAATGATATGATAAATTAGTTGTTCTCAGACCAAAGTTGGGATTCAGGTACATTTTTTTTGTCACAAATGGGACAATTTAAAAATTAAATTAGCTGTTAATGAATTGCTTATAAAATTTGCATGTCTGACTTTAGAAAAATTGTAAGTTTTGGAATCACTGGGCTCTCATTCTTGCAAGGTAACACTTAGCTAGATTTGAGAGTGAAGTTTGTGCTTTCCACTTTGTCACAGTCACCACCCTCCCTATTACCTCTACCTGCTCAGCCCCTCCCTGTAGGTATTTGGGTGTTAAACCCCATTACAGGGTTTGGAAAAGATGTCAGGGCCACAGATACAGATGATTTCAGAAGACAGAGTTGATGACAATGAAATCAATCAGAGTGTTGAAGGGGAGAATACAAAGAAAGCGGAAGAGGTCTAGGAATGTTGGGTGCCTCATATTCATGAAACAGAAGGACAAGTTGAGCCCATGATGTAGACTTGGAGGGGAAGCATAAGGGAGCCAGGAGAAAACCAGAGCTGCACCCCAGTATGGAAATAAAAGGAGAAAAAGGATTTCAAACTGGAAATCAGCCTGTCAAATGCTGCAGAAAAGGGAGGAGAATGAATCACGGCCAAAGGCCATTTGCTGTGAATATTAGGGGATTGTGTAGAATTTCAGTATAATGGTGAGGGAAGAAGTCAAATTCAAACACCACTTTGTTATGCCTAATAATCTGAGTTCATTGGTCTGAAATTACTGTGGTGCAGAGGAGGCAGACATACTTGTGATTGTGCTTTAATTTCTCACTCACCTAGTGGGAACCAGCAGGGAGGCAGCAGACTTTTATCCAGAGGGGAAAGCACTTTGGTATTCCACATTGATTAAGTGCCAGCTTCTTTAAATATGCTACTCATTTAATTCCCACAAAAACCTTAACTTTAGTTTTTATTTCTGAAAGTTTTTACAGATAAACAAACTGAAGCTTGCAGAGATTATACAATTTGCTCAAAGTGATTCACACAGAAACACAGATGAAGAGTTAGGAGTGGCAGGTGGCCTCTACCTTCCCTGTTCTTTTTACACAGAAACCAATTCCACCATCCTATAGGAGCTTGGGAAACCTGGGTCCTCTGTTCCTTTGAGTTCAGGAGATTAGGCCACAATCCTGCAGACAGTCAGCAAAAGTCCTCCTCACTACTTTTCAGCACTGTTTTGTTCAATTGCTACATCTTGTTCTAGGTATGCCCTGAAGTAGTTAAAAGACACTAACTTTTAAGGAGAAAAATGTTTTGATTCTGTTCATATTATTTAATACATGAAATACCTTTGTTTTGTCCCAGTTGCACTACCACCTCTGAAAACTATGGGCCATGAATAACACCCACATTATAACCATGAAAAGTGGGAATGATACATAGGAATATGATCAATAATGGGCTGGATTTATTTCACTATAAGCTTCCACTACACTGCTCATAAAATAATTAAAGCTTAGGAGAGGCACTCAGTTCATATTGGAATGAGAAAATGGTTTTCTCGGTGGCAATGGGCAGGATAACTCTGCACTCCTTTACGCTGCACACTGTAACTGTGAGGAGATAAGGCAGAATTGAGAAGTCAGTCAAACTTGGCCTATTTCTATTGTTTTTCCTCCTTTGGGGAATCATCAGTGTTTAGAATAATAATTCCTAACATTGATTGAGCACTTACTATGTGCTAGATTTCAGAGTTAGTGCCTTGACCTGCATGTCCTGCTTTTATCTTCATAACACCTTCTGGCAAACGTTCCGATTCCCTGTGTTTGACACCCAAGAAAACAGAGAGTTTGAGAGCTTGAAGATTTTGCTTAAGACCACTTGGTCAGAAATTGAGCTAGAATTGGGGTTACTCATGTCCAAGTCGCTGTGTGCTGACTGCAGAACCAGTGGTCATATTAGGAGCCAGGACTGTCTAGTGTAAAGATAATCAGTTGTCCTTCCCAGGGGACATAGTGCCTGGCCAGACTGCTTGATATGAGAACCAAGAACTGCTTCTCACAGCAAGTAGGCTGGCTTGCTCTCCTTGTTGGAGATGTTCATTCATTTTCATTTTCAAAATGGGGGTGTCCAAAACAAGTGATGGATCCTAATTTCTGACCCCAGTCCAATGGATAATTTTTCTCCTACTGGTGCCATTACTTATATGGGAAATTTTGCCAAGGAGTAAAATTGAAATCTCATTTGCTTCTATATTTAATAATTCTGCTATGAAAAAGAACAAAATAAAAAATCGAGGTTCCACCTGGAAACCTGAGGATCTGCTTGCTGAGAGGTCTATTCCATCACTGTAAATCTAAGAATGGCTTGTTAGGTTGGAAGGGGCCCAGAGTGCCTGACTTCTTTGTGTAGATGGTTTTTCCTTTGGGAAGGAGCCATGCTCAGTAATGGACCCCTGTGTTAATGAGAAACATAAGGTAGGGATGGGCAGGGGGCTTAAGCAGGTATTTATCACACTGACTGTGCCCAGGATTTCTTGCAGTGACTGATTCATAAATTTTATTAACATTTCCTCCTCTGATAGATGTGGCTTTTTAAAAAGGGCATTGTTTGCAGTACATTAATGTGATTGCTAAATATAGCTGAAGAAGCCCAGCCTCTTGTGCTCTGTTGCCCATGGAAGGCTGGCATCTGCCAGTCCATAACCTAGTTTTGTTCCAGTCTTCCTTGCTGGAATATATACTGCTATAGAGGCTATTTATAACCAGAATACATTCTGAAAGTTGTAGAAATGCTTTCTGCCGGAGTGTGCTGCCTTCCCAGGAGCTGCTGGCATGTCAATGTGCAGCCAGGCATCCTTCCCCGCAGCGCCTGGACTGGTTGCCCTTGATGCACTATATCCTTCCCTTGAAAACAAAAACACCAACTTGGAGTTTTAATTAAAAGGCAGCAAGTGGGCTATCAAGCTTGCAGCATTGGCTAAACTGCTATTAATGGCAGTGTAGATTTGAGTTCATCATTGTGAAGCCTGAAGCATTAACTTATCAGGGAAAATGAATCAGCCGAATTTATTTCCAGGTTCACTAAGGGGGAGAGGCCTCAAAAAACTTTTTTTTTTTTGGTATATGAAATTTTCAACTGATGCTTGTTGGGACCATTTAATGACAACAGGAACCCCTAATTTGGGGTGCGGTAAAGAAGGAAACTTTAGGGCCAAGATGGAGGCGTAGGTGGACACACTGTGCCTCCTCGCACAACCAAAAAAGGAAAAAAAAAGCAATTTAGAGGGAAAGGGCAGCCAGATCTGACAGAAAACTGAACTGAGTGGAGGTCTGACAACCAAGGAGTTAAAAAAAACACGTTCATCCATACCGGTAGGCAGGGCGGAATGGGATGGAGAGCGCTTGGAGAGATGCAGTTTGTGGAGTGGTGCTGCGGTGCTCCAGCTGCCTGGAGTGTTCTGTGGTGGGTGTGCCTGGCCAAAGTGCAGCGGGCACACTCTGTGAAACCAGTGCTGGGACTGGTGGACCAGGAGGTTCCTCATTAGTGCTCGGATAAACTGGGAGGAAAAGCTGGGGGCAGAACAGACTGCTTGGCCCACCAACGCAGGGAAATAAAGCCTCAAATCACCAATTGAAAACACCTGTGGGGGTTGAGGCAGTGGGAGGAACTCCCAGCCTCACAGGAGAGTTCGTTGGGGAGGCCCACAGGGACTCGGAACTGTGTAGGCCCGCCCACTCACCCAGGAGCCAGCAAAGAGGGGATCAACTTGCTTGTGGGCAGCTGGGGAGGTGCGGAGAGTGGAGCAAGTGCCATTGTTCTCTCAGGCCCTGCGCCAACGGACAGCATCACAACACAATGACGTGGGTGACCCTGCCCCCACAAATAGCGTCACAACACAAGGACGCGGGTTACCCTGCCCTGGTGAACACCTAAAGCTCTGCCCCTTAAAGTAACAGGCACACTGGAGGAAAAAAAAAGGCCCAAATGAGAGAGAAAAAAATGGCTGCAAGATAAGGGGGAGCAGAGTCCACTTCCTCCTCCCCAGAAGTGAAAGACCTAGCTGATTTTCTGAGGAGCAGAGCGAACACCCAACAGTATTCCAGCATATATGAAGATTGGTGACCAAGATTACAGGGGAAATTGAACAATCAGATGCCTGACACAGACAGGAAGACCAGGGGAGGAGGCTCAGCTGGACACTTTTAAAGCCAGCCAGCAGAAGTTTTTTTTTTTTTTGTTTCTTTGTTGGTTGGTTGGTTGGTATTCCCCACCTTCCTTCCTATCTGTCCTTTATTTTTTTTCAATTCCTTCTTCCTTCCTTTCATTTAGTATTCTGAGTCTTCCCCTCTCTTTATTTCTTTTTTTTTTTTTTACTTTTTTTCTTCTTCCTTCCCCTCTCTTCTTTATCCACAGGTGAGACATTAAAACCTGGAGTTGTGAAGAGAACAGAGCTGGGCCCAGACAAGGGTCACCCTAAAAACAGACAGTGACACAAAATTAACTTTGCTACTCCAGAGAACTTGACAGATCAATTTAAGAAACAGAGGCTAGCAAGAAGAGTCTCACAAACAATGGGAAGACAAAGAAACAATTCCCAAATGAAAGGAAAGGAGGAAGCCCCAGAAAGAATGATAAATGAAACAGAGGCAAGTCAACTATCAGTTATTGAGTTCAAAGAATCGGTTCTCAGGAAACACAAGAAGCACAAGAAGCTTGATGAACTCACAGAAAATTACCAGAAACTACAGGAAAACTATGATGAACTCACTGCAAACTATGTCAACATGAAAAAGGAAATAGAAACTATGCAAAAGGGCCAAGAGGAAATGAAGAATACAATATCTGCCCAGCTAGTGTAGTTCAGTGGATTGAGCGCGGGCTGGGAACCATAGGGTCCCGGTTCGATTCCCAGTCGGGGCACATGCCTGGGTTGCGGGCCAGGTCCCCAATGAGGGCCATGTGAGAGGCAACCATACATTGCTCTTTCTCTCTCCCTTCTCCTCTCTCTAAAAATAAATAAAATCTTAAAAAAAAAAGAATACAATATCTGAACACAACAGAAGGGATCAAAAGCAGGCTGATGAATCAGAAGACTGGATCAGAGAGCTGGAAGACAAGATAGAAAATAACACCCCAAAAAAGCAAGAAGAGGAAAAGAGACTCAGAAACAATGACGAGGTATTAAAGGGGAATGCAGGACAACATAAAATGTAATAATATTCATATAATAGGGATACAAGAAGGAGAACAGGAGCAAGGGATAGAAAACCTGTTTGAAAAAGTAATGATGGCAAACTTCCCTAATCTGATGAGAGAAAAGGTCACACAAATCTAGGAAACACAGACACTCCTAATCAAAAGAAACCCAAAAAGGATCACTTCAAGACACATCATCATTAAAATGGCAAAATTCCAAGATAAAGAGAGAATCTTAAAGGCAGCAAGGCAGAAACAGGAAGTAACATACAAGGGAGCCCCGATAAGGTTAGCAGCTGACTTTTCAATGGAAAAACTCCAGCCAGAAGAGAGTGGCAAAAAATATTCCAGGTAATGAAAACCAGAGGCCTGCAACCAAGACTACTCTATCCAGCAAGGCTCTCAATCAAGATAGATGGCCAAATAAGGAGCTTCCCAGACAAAAGAAGTCTAAAAGAATACACCTCCACCAAACAGGTTCTGCAAGAGATGCTAAAGGGACTGATTTAAGGAAAGGAAGGGAAAGACAGAGAGAGAGGAACACAGATACAAAAAAAAAATGTCAATGAATAAGTACCTATCAATAATAACCTTAAATGAAAATGGATTAAATGCTCCAATCAAAAGACATAGAATAGCTGAATGGATAAGAAAGCATGACCTGCACATACGCTGCCTACAAGAGACCCACCTCAGGACTAAAGACTTACACAGACTGAAAATGAAGGGACGGAAACAAGTTTTCCAAGCAAATGGACAGGAAAAAAAGCTGGGGTAGCAATACTCATATCAGACAAAATAGACTTCAAAAAAAGGGCCATGAAGAGACCCAGAAGGACACTTCATAATACTCAAGGGAAGAATACACCAAGAAGACATAAACATTGTAAAAAAATATGCACCCAACATAGGAGCACCCAAATACATAATGAAAATATTGGAGGACTTCAAGAAAGACATTGATAGCAACACAATTATAGTAGGGGACTTCAACACCCCACAGTAAAAAATGGACAGATCTTCCAAACAAAATATCAACAAAGATATTGTGGCACTGAATAATGCCCTAGAAGAAATGGACTTAATTGATATATAGAGAGCCTTCCACCCCACAGAAGCTAAATACACATTCTTTTCAAATACACATGGAACATTTTCAAAAATAGACCATATGATAGGACACAAAACAAGCCTCAACAAATTCAAGAAAATTGAAATCATACCAAGTATTTTCTCTGACCACAAGGGACTGAAATTAGAAACCAACCCCAAGGAAAAAAACCCAAAACACTCAAAATCATGGAGAGTGAATAGCATGCTATTAAACAATGAATAGGTCAAGGATGAGATTAGGGAAAAAATAAAAAATTTCCTTGAAACAAATGAAAATGAACTTACAACAACTCAAAACTTATGGGACACAGTGAAGGCAGTCCTGAGAGGGAAGTTCATAGCGATACAGGCCTACCTTAAAAAAATAGAAATATTTCAAACAAACAACCTAACCCTATGCCTACAAGAACTTGAGGAACAACAACAAAGACAACCCAAAGCAAGTAGAAGGAAGGATATAACCAAGATCAGAGCAGAATTGAACAACATAGAGACTAAAAGCACAATTCTAAGGATCAATGAATCCAGGAGCTGGTTCTTTGAAAAGATAAACAAAATTGACAAGCCTTCAAGTAGACAAGTCAAGAAAAAAAGAGAAAGGACCGAAATAAACTCAATCAGAAATGAAAGAGGAGATATTACAACTGATGCCTCAGTAATACAAAGGATTGTTAAGACACTACTATGAAGAACTGTATGCCTAGAAATATGAAAACATAGGAGAAATGGACAACTTTTTAGAAAAATATAATCTTCCAAAACTCAATAAAGAAGAAGCAGAAAGCCTGAACTGACCAATAGCAGTGGATGAAATTGAAGCAGTAATCAAAAGACTCCCAACACACAAAAGCCCTGGACCAGATGATTTCACAGGAGAATTCTACAAAGCATTTAAGGAAGAACTAACACCTTTACTTCACAGACTATTCCAAAAAATCCAAAATGATGGAAGATTCCCAAACTCTTTTTATGAAGCCAGCATCATCCTAATCCCAAAACCAGAAAAAGACACAAGAAAGAAAGAAAACTTCAGGCCAATATCGCTGATGAACATTGACGCTAAAATCCTCAACAAAATATTAGCAAACTGCATCCAGCAATACATTAAAAAGATCATACACCATGAGCAAGTGGGATTCATCCCAGGGATGCAAGGATGGTACAATATTCGCAAAACAATAAACGTAATACACCACATAAACAAAAGCAAAGACAAAAATCACATGATCGTATCAATAGATGCAGAAAAAGCATTTGATAAGGTACAGTATCCATTTATGATAAAAACACTTAGCAAAGTGGGAATAGAGGGAGCATTCCTCAACATAATAAAGGCCATATATGAGAAACCTACAGCCAACATTATACTCAATGGAAAAAAACTAAAATCTTTCCCACTAAGATCAGGAACAAGACAAGGATACCCACTAGCACCACTTCTATTCAACATAGTAATGGAAGTTTTAGCCACAGCAATCAGACAAGAAAAGGAAATAAAAGGCATCCAAATTGGAAAGGAGGAAACAAAAATGTCGTTGTTTGCAGATGACATGATAGTATACTTAGCAATCCTATAGACTCTGCCAAAAAACTACTCGACCTAATAATTGATTTTGGCAAAGCAGCGGGATACAAAGTCAACATCTAGAAATCAAAGGCATTTTTGTATACCAACAGTGAAACAGCAGAAACAGAAATCAGGGGAAAAAATCCATTTGATATAGCAACAACAAAACAAAAAATACCTGGGAATAAAACTAACCAAGGAGTTAAAAGACCTGTAAGTAGAAAACTACACAACACTGAAGAGAGAAATTATGGAAGACACAAACAAATGGAAACATATACCATGCTCATGGATTGGAAGAATCAACATCATCAAAATGTCCATATTACCCAAAGCAATTTATAGATTCAATGCAATTCCTATCAAAGTACCAATGGCATATTTCACAGATGTAGAACAAACACTTCAAAAATTTATATGGAACCATGAATGACCCCGAATATCAGCTGCAATTTTGAGAAAGAAGAGCAAAGCAGGAGGGACCACAATTCCTGATATCAAACTGTATTACAAGGCCACTGTAATCAAAACAGGTTGGTACTGGCATAAAACCAAACTGATAGACTAGTGGAACAGAATAGAGAGTCCAGAAATAAACCCAAGTCTCTACGGGCAATCAAACTTTGACAAAGGGGGCAGAAGCATAAAAGGGAATAAAAATAGCCTCTTCAACAAATGGTGTTGGGAAATCTGGATGGCTACATGCAAAAAAATGAAACTTGAGCACCAACTTACACCCTATAAAAAAGTAAATTCAAGGTGGATAAAAGACTTAAATATAAGTTGTGACACCATAAAAGTCCTAGAGGAAAACATTGGTAGGAAAATCTCAGACATCCCACTCAGCAACATCTTCAATGATATGTCCCCTAGAGCAAGGGACACAAAGGAAAGAATAAACAAATGGGACCTCATCAAAATAAAAAGCTTCTGCACGGATATAGAAAAAAGTATTAAAATAAAAAGAGAACCGACAGTATGGAAAACATAATTGCCAATGATACCTCTAACAAGGGTTTGATCTCCAAAATATGTAAAGAACTCATACGATTCTACTCCAGGAAGACAAAAAACCCAATGAAAAAATGGGCAAAAAACATGAACACACACTTCTCGAAAGAGGACATACAGAAGGCCTAGAGACATATGAAAAGATGCTCAACATCATTAGCCATCAGAGAGATGCAAATTAAAACCACGATGAGATATCACCTCACACCAGTCAGAATGGCCATCATCAACAAAGCAACAGATAACTGTTGGAGGGGATGTGGAGAAAAGGGAACCCTACTGCACTGTTGGTGGGAATGCAGACTGGTGCAGCCATTGTGGAAAACAGTATGGAATTTCCTCAGAAAACTAAAAATGGAACTGCCTTTGGACCCTGGATTTCCACTACTGGGATTATATCCTAAGAACACTGAAAAACCAATTCAAAAGAACCTATGCACGCCAATGTTCATAGCAGCACAATTCACAATAGCCAAGTGCTGGGAACAACCTAAGTGCCCATCTACAAATGAGTGGATCAAGAAACTATAGTATATTTACACAATGGAATTCTATGCAGCAGAGAGGAAGAAGGAGCTTATACCCTTTGCAACAGCATGGATGGAACTGGAGAGCATCATGCTAAGTGAAGTAAGCTAGGTGGTGAGGGACAAATACCATATGATCTCACCTTTAACTGGAACATAATCAACAGAAGAAAAAAGGAAGAAGAACATAACCAGAGACATTGAAATTAAGAACAGTCTAACAATAGCCAGGTGGAGGGGGGAGGGGACAATGGGGAGAAGGGTTTACAGGAAGCACTATAGAGGGCACATGGACAGGTCCAAGGGTGGGGAGGGTGGCAGGGAAGGGAGGTGGGATTGGAGGGGTTGCAGAGGGGAGAGGATGCAGACAACTGTAATTGTACAACAATAAAGTAAAAAAAAAAAGGACTCTTCATTCAATGCAAAAGAGCTAAATTGTTTTTCTAAAAAATAGATTTGGGGGAGACAGAGAGATAGACAGATATTGATTTGTTGTTCCACTGATTTATGCATTCATTGATTGAGTCTTGCATGTACCCTGACTGGGGATGGAACTCATAACCTTGGCGTATCAGGATGATTCTCTAACCAACTGAGCTATCAGCCAGGGAAAACAGCTCAATTGTGATACTACATGGTTGTGAAAACAGCACTGCTGTTAGGCGGTCCCTCTCCAGCTAGACTGCTCTGCTCTGTTCCTTGCTGGTCTGCTCCACTCTGCTCTGGTGATACATCTTCAAGTGTTTCAGCTCAGTCAGGGAATGCAGTCTTCAGTCTTTGGTGGAAAGTGAACTCCTCAAGGCACAGGGTAAAAAAGGATTATAGAAGTACCTGCCTCTGGTCCTGATTGGTCTGTCTTCACGCAAATGGGGATTCCAAATTCTCAGTTTGGTCCAAAAGGCACTGTCCTGGTTGATCAGAATAGAGCCACTCTGGTTGGTTGGAGCTTTGTAGCTCCAATTGGGTTGAGAAAGCCTCAGTCTTATTGGTTGAAATAGGATTCCAGGAACTCCTTTATAAGGGCTGGCTCAGATGGCAGGAACACAGTTCAGGTACGCAATTCAGTGAAGGCTATTCTTTGAAGTGCAGTTTGCATGAGAGGTTTCTGTGCATAAATGGCTGTCAGGGTCTATTTTTTTAAGAAAATATTTGAGCCCAGTTAGCCACTGTAAGCCATTCTTTGTAGATATTTTCTTTCTTGGGGTCCACAAACTGGACATGATTAATAACACAGGGAATTTTACTAGGACAATTCCAGCTGCCATCCCAAAGCACAGGCATGAAGGAAAATACATGAATACCATCCTATTCATCAGGATCATGTGGACCTTATGAGTCTACTCACCCATGTGATGGCAGGTGACATAGCTCCATTTCATGGCTCAGTGTGACTCCCAGGACACTACTGGTTCCACTGGCTTATAAAGTGAGTTACGTCTACTCCAGCAGGTTATTTTACATTGAAAAAGTTATTTACAGACTTTTTAAAATGGCATTATTGGAGTCTGTTATTGGTTTACGTAACTGTGTGTGGAGGTACACGACTTGTTTATTGCAAAGATATACTGAGTCCCAGATTAAAAAAAAAAGACCCTCTGAATAAAGGGATCATCTCCACCTAGGACCCCCTTGAGTGGTGTGGTGAATTTTTCCTAGAGCCTGGCACATGGAGTCAGCGGCAGGGTCCCCTGGTTTCTTCCTGACTAAGTGTGGTCCTGGCTTGCCCAAGTGTCCTCTCTCAGGGTGTCTTTGGCTGTGTTTTAAAGGCTTACCCAGGAGATTCTGATGTTTGAGATGGTTTGAAAGCTTTTGATTAAGGAACTTTTAGAAATCAAGACTCATCATGGGCTAAAAATAACTGGTATTTTCAGAGAAAAGGAAGGGAAGACACAGAAGAACGTACTGTGACTTCTGCTTTTCTCATGAGGACTACCTTTGTGCTGGCTGTTGTGATGCTTCAGAGTTTATATTGTCTAGACTTAACAGAGGCACAGAGTCTGAGGGCTTACTCTCTTTCCCATCTTTCCCCGTTTCCTCTTGGGCTGTGATGAAGCAGCCCAGCCCTTGTAGCCATGTTTTATTCACCATTCATGGTAACTTCTATGGCTGACAGTAGAGGGGAAGAAAGCTAGAAGAGCCTCCCACACCCTAGTCCTCTGCACTTCATCAGCACCAAGCCCAAACCTAACCCCAGTTTTAGCACAGATTCTGCTAACCTACATTGTTGTTTTAGCTGGTGTCCTTGTCCTTTGCTGTCCCTGCTGGACCCCAGGACAAGAGGAGAGGAGAAGGGGGTGGGGTTGTTGTGCACCTCACTGTTGTCAAGGCGGTAGATAAAGTGAGAGGTAGGGACACCTGGTGTGCAAAACTTTCCAAATTCCATGGTGTAAACATTATCATCATGATTACTGATTACAAACTACTTATGAAATTTCCTGAATGTATAACCACTGAGAATGACATGTCAGCAATTAAAAGTGTGCCTGGTGCCTGTGAGCTGATGTCTGTATCATGCTGATCTCCCCTGTTCACCAGTACCTTTTGCTGCCATGAGTCACATATGCCTTGGTCCAACCATCCAGATGATCTGATGCCCCTCTGTGCATCCTATACACACTCTGTCAATGTGACAACTAGCACACAGTAGGTGTTCCCTGAGGAAATGGACGTGACCATTAGGCTCTACTCCAGCTGTACCAACAACTAGAGCTACACACGTCAGCAGAGCACAGGGACCCCACATGCCTGTCATGAGTAGGGGTTAGCATCTGGAGTCTCAGTTGCATTTGGTCCTGTGTATGTGGACTGGTGGTAGAAGTCATTCATGCAGGATAGAGCAGGGACTGAAATGAGGAGCTCTAGGTGAGGTGGGTGGAGGACCAGCCTCCAGACCTTTTGGCTCTCAGGTTCAGGATATGGTCTGGAAGACAGACATTGAGTTTTAGGGCAGCAAGAGCAAGCCTAGTTGGAGGGGACTCTATATGGGGCAAAGTGACAAACAGAGCTGGGTGCTGGGAGGAACAGTGGCAGCTGCACAACAGAGAACAATGTTTTTATATGCTCCATGTGGGAAACACTGGGAGTATGCACTGACATTTTTAAGCCATTTCTCCCTCCCTTTCACATACCATGCCCAGAATCTCCTTAAAGCAGTAAAATAGTGATGTGGATGTGGTCACCTCTTGTTTAAATATTATTTAGTCATCTTTAAACTCCCAGTGTTCAATGTAATGCTCACTCCATAAGCAGCTGGCCTCCAGGAGCTCATATAAGTTTCTCCAGAATTCAGCTCCCCTATCTCCATCTTGTGGCTTCTCAGTCCAGGCCTTTGTGATGCTCCTCAGGACCAGGCCTGTGCCCTCTGTCCAGTCTTCCTACTCTGTTCTTGCACATCGGTAGCTTGCTCTTCATGCCTAGGGGATTTTCTGTAATGAAAATGTGATCATTGTTCTGATGAGAAAACATCCACCATCTTTAGGATCAAGTCTACAGTTCTTGGGAGGCATCTGAGCCCCACTCTAGTCTGGCCCTGGATGCTCTTTTAGGTTGGTCTCCAACTCCATGTACACTTATTCTGAGCTCCTGCCTTGGATTGGACACCGTGCTACTTGCCCTCCTCAAGGGCTGCCACGGCCTGCACGTGGCTGCGTTTGCCACCCTCAGGGTCTCATTTCCAGCTCTGTCTTCTTTCCCACACCCATGTGTCTCCCTTTTCTAATTCCTTTGTGCTCTGAGACTCCCTTTCACACCTATTCTAGTACTCTTTGGAGTGACAATGACAGCTCTTTGTTCACTCCGATGCCCATAACTCAACAACATTAATATCTAACAAGTAGCAGCACAAAAAATATGCTCTTAAGTGGATTTACTCAAATGCATGATTTATCTTTTGCATGTTTGTCTGAATTGTGACAAATTGGAACTCAGTCTCAACAATCCTCCTTGGGATGACTGGGTTGGAGGAGGGTGGGGAGCAGAGACATCCAGGGAGCAGGGGGCAGAGTAGGTGTGCTGACATAACAAGGATACTCAGCACCTGTGCCCCATCTTCTATCTCTAGAACCAAAATTGATAATTGACTGCACATGTGAGCATGTACAGGATTCTGGGATAACCTCTAAAGGGCAGAGAACACAAACAGCTGGTTTGCTTTGCCTGCATCACAGAACAGGCTATGGACAAAAAGAGCTTGATAAATACCCAAGGACCCTAGAGGCTGATGCGTGTCTGGTTTACGCCCGCTGCTGAGCGTAATATCTCTGGTGGTAGAGCACCAGCATCCATGCCAGCCTCGATTCAATAAGGGGCACTATTTTTTTTTATTTATTTTTAGAGAGAGGGGAAGGGGGGGAGACAGAGAGGGAGAGAAACAGCAATGTATGGTTGCCTCTCACATGGCCCTCATAGGGGACCCGGCCTGCAACCCAGGCATATGCCCTGACTGGGAATCGAACCGGGATCGTCTGGTTCCCAGCCCGTGCTCAATCCACTGAGCTACACCAGCCAGGGCAAGGGGCACTATTTTGACCAAACATCCACCAGGGAAATAAACATCTGTGGTGTCGTGTAACAGGGCTTTGATCTTACCCCAACAGAAAGTGGGTTATTGAAATGTGGGCAGCGAATAGCTAAAGCGATGCCTGTGCCTGGGAAAGACATGATTTTAGTCCTGTTATGTTGTTCTGATACCAGAGACCACAATACCATGATGTGGATGGCAGAGTTAAAAGGACATGGCACAGGCCTTCTGGGAGAACTTGGCCCTTTGTCTGATGAGTCAGTTTTGATTTTTATGATTAATGGTGCACTGGGTCAACACAACTCCACCCCAGCAGCCTCTCTGGAAACTGTGCTGAGGAGCCACGTGGATTCCATTCTCTATGAATTTTACAGACATCTGACCCATGTGATTTTTTTCTGGTAAAAAAAAAAAACAAAACAACAACAACATACGAACTCCAAACCCTTGCAATTCCACATGTCTTGGTCACTACTAGCAATTTTCTGTTTTGATCTTCTTTTTAACCTGGAAATGTGTTTGTTGGATTCTACTTGCTCTTTTTTACTTTATTTTTTTGTTTCAATATGTCTTTTTATTATAACATGAACTAAATTTTAAAAATTACCTTAGTCTTCTGACTTTATTTCCCAGATTTGTTAGAAAATTTAAATGACAATATAATGCATTATGAAAATGTATTGGAAAGTACAAGAGCTGATGTAAAATTGTCATCAAGTTTCTGAGTATCAGGGGATAAGAGTAAGTGAAGGATAGCAGCTGACACAGATGCAGGATGTACTGGATTAACAAGGTGCCATCTAGAAAGGCTCTCAAATGTGCTGGTGACAAGTCAAAGTCATAGCCCAGCAGTATTCCGTGGGGTGATTTCCTACCCTTTTGCTTTGTAAATGAGTTGCCCTTAGTAATTTAGGATTTTCTTTAACATTTAAAAATTAAAATAACTTATCAAACAGGAGTCTTTTTTGTGGGTAAGTCACAGGATAATATATTGGAATGATTTTGTTCTTTTTTTAGTTCAAAAAGGTCATTTTAATTGGTGCGAGTGGGGATGACAGATGTACACTTTAGACTTTCATCACCAATGAAAAAATAAAACATTTTTATAGACTTAAAACTGTCATTAGTGAGTTTAGATTTTGGTGAAAGAAAATTTTAAATACTGTTAAGGTAATACAATGTTAAAAAAATGGCCAGGTATTGACATCATTTTAGTGAGCTACCATCATTTAAATATAAGAAAAGTAACTTCTTGGTCTGAATTAGTGAAACCTTAGCATAGATTGTCTCTAGAGAACATTGTTTGAGAATACGTTTTCAGACACATTCTGATACTCAAATTCACTTTATAACAATTATAGTTTAACCTTTTGATTACATTTTTCTTAAAAAGCTGTCAGGCTTTCATTTCTTTGGGAGATATTTTCCCCAGTGTGATGTTCAGTTCCACAGGTTAAACTTTCTTCGTTATTATTAAGAACTACATACATATTAGCAACATTGCCATTCACTGCTTTTTCATCTTTTTGAAACAACACAGGAGGACTTGCTAGACTAAAGCTGACTTCTTTAAAGGCATGCAAAAAGGATATTCCCACAATGATTGTACAGAAACCACTCAAAGTACAAATGACATCATCAATAGGCATGTCCTACTACTCTTTAAAAAGAATAGCTGAACAAATCGGGACTGATGTGAAGAAGATGTAGTAGATGGGAGTCCTGGGGGATGTGTTGAATATGTCCAGGGCCCTGTTCAGGTACTTGACCTGCGTGCTCACACAGACAATGAGGCTGAGCAGCAGGTCCCAGGCCAGGAGGTGCTGCAGCACAGGCTTCCCAGCAAACAGTTCCTTGATAGCAATGCCAGGCCTTTCACACAGGACACAGAGAATGCTCTGATCAAAGAGCAGATCATGATGTACACAAGAATGTTCATCTGTCCATGGGGAGTCCCACCATGAAGATTAATATCAATGACACAATGAACACAATGTGGCAAAGACCATAAAACCTGGATCCCTGAGCTTGTGAGACATTTCATTTAGAGTCTTGATCTCCTTTTTAGTGTATGAATGACTATAACTGTGGATCTTAGAATACTTAACAAACATCCAATTTTCCCATAAAGATTAAGTCTCTCATTTAGAAAGTATGATGAAAGAAAGGCACTTACTAGGATGATGAGGGCTCCTAATTAAGTGACCAGGGTAGCTGATGCAAAGGCATATGAGGTTGACCACCTCACTGGCTCCCATTGAGAAGAGTCCAGCCCACCACAACCATTCTTTAAGATACGCCTGGTCACCTTGACCTGCTCTCATGAAGCCTTTCCTGGCAAGTTGCAGAAGGGTTTTTTTTTTTTCTTTTCCAAAATGAAACTTCCTCCAATGAAAATGCTGGAGCTCATAGCCAATCCAAAACCAATATAGAAATCATATTTTCCATGCCCCTGGCTCATTTGTGTGTGAATTAAGAAGCTCCTGGACTTCTGCCAAGATGGCGGCGTAGGTGTATGCACTCACCGCCCGCACATCCAGAGTGTCTAAACAATGAACGCAGTAGCGAAAAATTAAACAACCAGAATGGACAGAATCGAACTGAAGGGAAGTCCGACACCCAGGAGGTAGGAGAAGACGAACATCCAGGCCAGTAAGCGGGGCAGAACCAAGAGGAGGAGCGGAGTGAGAGGCAGCTCTCATGGAGGAACTCATGCCGCGAGTGCCTGAACAGGGCGCAACCCCTGAACAACGTGGGAATCCCGCAAGCCAGCGACGCTGCCGGAGAGGCCAGTGGCAGCAGGCAGAACCGAGTCTGGCAGAAAAGGCGGTGGGGAACTGGGGAGCGGAGGAGTGACAGGAGCCTGCAGTGATTGGAGGTCGCCATTGCTTCCTCCCAGGCCCCGCCCCCAGAGGCAACGTCACCCAAAAAGCGACCCAGGTTGCCAGCACCGGCTAGTCGACAAGTGCACCGAGATAAAAAGAATGAAAATGGCCAAAATGAAAGATCAGAACAAATTACAACTAACGGATGACGACATAGTCAACCTATCAGATGCGCAGTTTAAAATGCTTGTAATCAAAATGCTAACAAAACTGGAAGATAGGTGGATGCAAATAATTGAACAAATGAAGAATATGATAAGGATAATGGAGGAAGATTTACAGGTAACCAACAGGGAAAAAAAGGAAGTTGGATCTCAAACCAATGGGGTGGACCAGAAGGAAGAAACAAGAATTCAAAAAAATGAGGAGGGTCTCAGGAACCTCAGAGACATTTGTAAACGACCCAGCATCCGATCATAGGGCTGCCAGAAGGACAAGAGGAAGACCAGGAAATTGAACGTATTTTTGAACAGATAATGAAGGAGAACTTCCCGGATCTGGCAAAGGAAATAGGCTTCCTGGAAATCCAAGAAGCTCAGAGAACCCCAAAGAAGCGGGACCCAAAGAGGAACACACCAACGCACATCATAATTACATTACCCAAGATTAAGAATAAGGAGAAAATCTTACAAGCAGCAAAAGAAAAGGAGAGAGTTACCTACAAAGGAATCCCCATAAGACTGTCAGCGGATTTCTCAAAGGAGACCTTCCAAGCAAGAAGGGGCTGGAGAGAGATATTTCAAATCATGAAAAACAAGGGCCTACAAACAAGAATAATCTATCCAGCAAAACTGTCATTTAGAATGGAAGGGCAGATAAAGTGCTTCTCAGATAAGGTCAAGTTCAAGGAGTACATCATCATGCAGCCTCTACTATATGAAATGTTAAGAAGTTTCGTACGAGGACTCAGGAGTGAAGGCACCGAGGCCAGACCAGCTACCGGGGAATTCAGATCAGTCACAGCCAAGACGCTTGTGAGGTAAGCAAGCAAAATACAACCAGAGAAACAAAATAGAACCAGAGACAATGAAGTTTAGAACATTCTGGCAGTAACCAGAGGGGAGGGGGAAGGGGACAAGGGGGACAAGGGTATTCAGGAACTGCTATAAAGGACACATGGACAAAA
>PVJI01023194.1:0-23983 GCA_004026765.1 Micronycteris hirsuta
CCTACATAATGGAACTTCTGTAAATACCTTAAACAATGGGCTTCCAGGTTGGCAAGAATATCCACATGCCAGTAGCATGGCCCACTGCACTGGGACAGAAGCTCTTGTCTCAGGACCCTTCTGAAACTTTATCTGGTCGTTCATTTATATCCTTTATAATATTCTTCATAATAATCCTATAGTAGTAAGCAAACTATTTCCCCTGAGTTCTGTGATCATCCAATCTAGCAAATTATTAAACCCCACAATGAGGATGTGGGAACCCCTGATTTATAGTCAATGGGACCTGAGAAACCTGGGACTTGTGATTGGGACCTAAAGTGAGGAAGGTTTTGTTGGACTGAGCCCTTAACCTGATGGTCTCTCTCTGGCTGCAAGTAGTTAGCATCAGAATTGAATTGACTAGTAGGACACCCAGTTGGTATATGCAGAGAATCATAGAATCGCTTAGTGTGAAAAATCCAAGCATTTGCTGTCAGAGGTGTAGATACAAACAGATCTTACTGGCCCAAAGTTTATTGGCTCTAAATCACTGTTACATAAATGTCATAAATAAGTCTCGGTCTGCAGAAAGACTAGCTGAAACTTATCATTCAAACAGGCATAGCAGATGGGGTGTCGAGGTAAGAATTATTGAGCGTTACTGAGTGCTCAGCACTCTGCTCTGTGTTTACCATATATTATCTATTTTGTCCTTGAAGAGCCATATGAGAGATATTTTATGCATGAAAAATCTTTAGTGTGTAACTCATGCAGCCACTAGCAATTTGAAAATAGGCAGACAAAGCCAATGATGAGGCATTTCAGGAAAAATTAAAAAGGATTTATAGTTATGAAACCTAAGGTGAGTTCTACATGAGGAAATAAGTCCACTGAGGGATGGTAGTGGGTAAGAGTGCTGGGTTGAATGTAGATATCATTATTTTAAAAACCTAAAATGAAATAAATAAATTTTCAACAATGTGTATGTAGTTAGGTTGGGAACTTCATTTTGTAAGCATATGTAGAGGGCTTACACGGTGCCAGACACTGTTCGAGCACTTACCACTATGAACTCATTTAATCATTGCAACACCTCAAAGAGGAGGGTAGGCACTTTCACTAACATCATGCTGTTTCCAGAGAGGAAATGTGGAGAATCAGAGAATCGTGATGCAAATAATCCAGTTAAATAAGCATTAAGTGGTTCAAATTCTGTCTGTCCTACTGTAGAGTTCAAACTTCCAAGCCCCAGGTTACAAGCCACAGAATTTTGAGCTGAGTTTCATTGGAGATTATAAGCAACCTTGCAGGATACAGGTGGCACCTATAAGTCCCAGTGTAGCAGAACACTTGAAGTTGTAGGAGTAGGACATTCACGCTCTGGAGCAATTAGGTACCAACAGAATATTTAAATGTTAGATGGACTAGTAAGACAGAGCAGAAGCTTAACTATTTAGAAATAAAAAGTGAGGATCATGGGGTAAGGAAGCAAAAATTTAATTATAGAAACCAAATATACCAAGATAAGAGATGACCTAACTTGGTTAGAGATGAGCTATTACTCTATTGACAGAGACATAATATATATATAACGAGACACAAAAATTGTCCAGAAATCACTGAAGCTTTCTGCTAGGATAAGAAGTACAGAATTCAAGCAGAACAAGAAAAAAAAAAAAAAAAAGATAGACAATGGTAAGTAAAGCCCAGAGGATTTTTCAGGTGTTTCTAATACAATAATCTTAACAACTTCTTACACATTTGACCATTATTTTTCTTATTCAATTGGGTATTATACAATTTTACATTTATGGTAAAATTCTCTGAGTAAAATAAATAGATAATAACCTCTATATATTTTTAGGCATGCATAGAATTTGATAGCTGTATTACTAAAAGTGTAAACCCTAGGAAAACCCTCCCATGATTTTAATGAACATGCTCCACATAAAGCTAGGCAGATGATTTTGATCCCTGGATCAATTAAGAGTCAGAGGCTAATGCACAAGTCAGATATAATTAGAGTGTCAAAATGATTTTATTATTTTCCAGCATGTGGGTGACTTTTTATATTTATTTCCAAGAATATGAGTCAAAATATCAGGGAAGCATAGGTTAAACCAAACAAAAAAGTTGTAGATTCAGTTCATACATCATTGATCAATGAATGTTATCAATTTTCGCACAGCTCAGGATCCTGATACCTTTCCTGTTGAGTGCATAGCATTAATTTTAAATGACCCAGGGCTCACCATGAGGAGAATTGCTAAAAAGCACTTCCAATGCCTTAAAAATATTCTGAATCACTAGTCCATATAATGAAAGAAACTTTTTATGTAATTCTCAAGAGTCACCTAAAATAAATAGAAATATACTTATTTATATGTAAATCTTCTAAAGATCAAATTCCAAATAAATATTATGATAATAGAGGTAACAAACATTTTTTGTAGTTGATTACTTCTATAGTGTGAAACTATTAAATGCTTATTGCATTAAAATGAGTACAACTGTAAATTCCAATTGCACCAATCATGTTTTATATTCTTGTTATGAGGTCAGAAAATAGAGCTAATCTATAGAAAATATAATACTGACATGTCTTAGTCCACCAATTCAAGAATATTTGGAGTGCAGATCTGTTGTCCACTACGTCCAAATAGGCAGTCCCATTGTTGATCATTGACATGATACCACTGGGAATCTGTTTTCCTATGTTCTCCCCACCTCTAACTCTTCTCATCATGAATGATCACGTGAGGGTTGCTTGCTTCGTATCAGAGGTCACTGCTGCATTCATCCCAGCTTCCAACACCAAAGGAAGTAGAAGGAACACCGAGGCCCACATTACAACTATAGGGATTCCTTTACAAAGTAGCAGAAGAATCTACATTCTTCTAGGCTTAATGGGTGTGACATTTTCTATGCCTTTCCATCTTGCTGTTTTCCTTTCTGTAGCTGACAAAAATAGAAGCCTCTTTCTTGTATTTGTCCAAAATAGAAGAGTCTTTCACTTGTTATCAGAATTTAACCTCTTTGTTCTTCCTCCCCTCTTACTAAAATAGTTTTCTCTCTTTTCTGTTGCAACCCTTGGAATTCTTATTCTGCAACTCTGATCCCATGGTCTGCAGCTTCTTCTATATGCATAAAGTCTTTGGAGGCAAACTTCTTTATTTTTCTTACCACATATATATCAAGGTCTTTGTGAATGCCAGTTCATTACCATTGGACCTCTACCATATTTTTAAAATCCTACTGTTTTAAGACTCATAAAACTTGAATACAACACTAGCTCTCTTTTTATGCTCCCTTTCATTTATTTCAGATATTAGTACCTGAGTCAGTCTTAATTTTATGGTCACCCTTTCTATGCATTAATATGATTCCATCTTCCTCACAGATGACTCATCCAGCATACTGATCTTTCAGGTCTCTGGGAAACTCTTCCTTTGACTATTTCTCTGACAATTTTCTGGTAAAAAGTCTTATGTTTATACATTGGAACTTATAGAAGCCAAGGTGCATCCACCTCTGAAATCAATAATTTAAATAGTATACACTAACATTGTAATCCTCTACTCTGAATTATACTTAACAAAATTTAAGTCTGATTTTATCAAGAATTACAGCTTGATTTCTTTTTCTAAATTTGCAATTTCTTTGTTTTCCTGCCCACTAACACTCTTTTGTTTTTTCTCTTAAGATAGGAAGTATTTGTAGCCCATTGTTTCTATTATTGTCTTTGCAGTAAACTTATTTTCTTCTAATTTGTATATTTGTAAAAGATGCCACCATCTACTCAATCATTCGTTTAGGTCAAGTGCTTGTGAGCAATCCTGGATATTTATATTTTCTATTTTCTCTCATAATCTGTGAATCATGAGGTCCCATAATTCTGTCTTATACAATAAATACACTCTTGTTACAGTTCTGTCTTGTGTCATAAATATACTCTTAATTGTTATCTATTGTTAACTGTTATATTTGCATTCTTATTCCAATATTCTGAGCCATCCTTACCTCTCACCTAAATAACATGAACCACACACAGGGAAGCTACAATATGCAAATTAAAAAATAGATTAATATTTGTGGGTACAGTGAAATATTTTTAACTGTTCCATTTGATTCTTGTGTTTACTGTGTAGTATTTTCATAATTAGTAATGAATATGTGAAAATAATTAGCAATTTTCATACTAATGTATGAAAATAATTGAGGAAATGTGTATTTTGTGTCATTAACAATATGTTATGATAGTATCATTCTGATTCGATGTTGGGAAATCATTGCAACATAAAACATTTCTTTCTTGCATAACATTTAAAATTGTAAACTTTTTGTCACACCGCAGTACGGTTTATCTTTTTCCTCCTAATAGATTTTATTTTTGAGCAGTTTTATGTTTACAAAAGAACTGAGCTGAAAATACAAAGTCCCCATATGACCCTTCTCACAACCGCCATGCAGAGCCCCACCATTATTAACTTCTTTAGTGTGATATACTGATTACAACTGACGAACCGATATTAGTGTATTATTATTAAGCTCTAGAGTTTACATTAGAGTTCAGTTTTTGTGTTGTGCATTCCATTGATTTTGACAAACGTGTCATGACATGATTCCACGGTTACAATATTATGCAAAATAGCCTTAAAAGTCCCCATGCCACTTATTCATCGCTCCATTGTCCCCCCTGAGCTCCTCATGACCACTGGACTTTTTACCTCTCCATAGTTTTATCTATTCCAAAATGTTGTATAATTGGAATCATATAGTACATAGCCTTTCCATACTAGCTTCTTTCACTTAGCCATGTGCATTTAATTTTCCTCTATGTCTTTCCACAGAGTGACCTTTTAAAAGTAAAGAACACAGCATGTCCCTATCCTGCTTAGAATGCCTTGATCCATTCCCATTGTTTTAAAATAAAGTCTAAAGGATGTCTAACCATTTATTACTCAAAGTGTGGTGTATAGAGAGAAAATACCACTTCGTCTAAGAGTTTATTCTAAATATAGATTCTGAGGCATCATCCTAGTAATACAGAGTTATTACCGATATACTGGCAACATACCAAGGTGACTCAGATGGTCATTGAAATTAGAAAGTACTGGTGTTAAAAGCCCTCAGTGGACTTTTACCTCTTTCTGCCTATATTGTAAACTACCTTCCCATATGTAACCAATGAATAAAAAACAATTCCAATATGCTAAAAAAACTTTATTTTTCCTCAGATGAATAAAAAACTATAAATGATGTTTATTTCAATAGTAATGATGAAGATAATAAAATAGTAAATTATAAATGTTCTAATTTTAATATCATATACATTTTCTTTTTTTCATTTATGACATTTTAAAATTTTTATTTATTTATTTTTAATTATATTTTATCGATTATGCTATTACAGTGTCTTGATTTTTTTCCCTTTTCCATCCTCTACCCAGTGCCCCCTACTCCCTCAGGCAATCCCCCCACCATTATTCATGTCCATGGGCATGATATAAATTCTTTGACTACTCCATTTCCTATACAGTACTTTATATTCCCATGGCTATTCTGTAGGTGCTCATTCGTACTTCTTAATCCTCTTACCTCTTCACCCATTGTCCCCTTCCTCCCTCCCATCTGGCAACCATCTGGTAACTAATTTCTTTTGTCTTGCTGCTTTATTAGAGCCTCTTTATCTTTAACCTTTGGCATTTTAATTATGACGTGTCTTGAAGTGTGCCTCTTTGCGTCCATCATAATTGGAACTCTCTGTGCTTCTTGGACTTGCATGTCTATTTCCTTCACCAAATTATGGAAGTTTTCTTTCATTATTTTTTCAATTTCTTGCTCTTTCTCTTCTCCTTCTGGCACCCCTATGATGAGAATATTGGACACCTTGAACTTGTCCCAGAGGTTGCTTATACTATCCTCACCATTTTGGATTCTTTTTTCTTCTTTTTGTTCTGCATGGTTGTTTTTTGCTTCCTGTGTTTGAAATCATTGATGTGATTCTCAGCTTCATCCACTCTACTGTTGTTTCCCTGTAGATTGTTCTCTATTTCAATGAGTGTGTCCTTTGTTTCTGACTAGGTCTTTTTTATGCTGCTGAGGTCCTCACTTAGTTCCTTGAGCATCCTTGTAACCAGTGTTTTGAACTCTGCATCTGATGGATTGCTTATCTCCATTTCATTTAGCACTTTTTTCTGGAGTTTTGATCTGTTCTTTCATCTGGACCATGTTTCTCTGTCTCCTCATCTTGGCAGCCTCCCTGTGTTTGTTTCTATGTATTAGGTAGAGCTGTTTCGACTCCGTGTCTTGATAGGTGTCCTGTATGGTCCAGTGTCACAGCCTTTCCTATCACTCAAGGGGTACTTGAGGTGCACTCTTTGTGTGGGCTGAGTACACCGTTCTCTTATAGTTGAGCCTTGGTTGCTGTTGGCAGATCAATGAAGGGAATTTATCCAGGTCAGTCAGCTGCAAGGACTGGCTATGACCACTGACCACCAACCTCCACCATCATGGAGGATCAGCTGTGCAGGGGCATGGTGGTGGTGATCTGATGTGGTCTGTAGCTCTCCAATGCATATGTTGGCCTTGAGGGTTCCCAGGGTGGTGCAGGCCAAGGTCAGCTCGTTTTTGTTTTTCCCAGGGCCACCCTGCCTGAACTGTAAAGCGATCTGATGAGATCAGGTGCATTCAGGGTGGTATGGATGTAGGTGTGTAAAGCAATCTGAGATGACCGCTACTAGTGCTGAGCTTGGAGATTCCCAGGTGAAGGCAAGCTGTGAATCTAATTTGGCTGCCTCTAGGGCTCACTGAAGCCAGCTGTCACTGTTTGATAGGATTTAGGAGCCAAAATCAGCCATTCTTATGGACAAGCAGTTTGGGTGGGCCCATAAGTTGGGCGGGCAGAGCCTCTGGGGACGTCCAATGACAGTCAAACACTGTTAGCCAGATTGATGGATTCTCAGATATGATACCAGCTTATAGGATCTGTGTGGGGTTGGGGGGTTAGCAAAGGGACAATGGCTCACCCTAATGCCAGACACTTCATTGTCTCCCTATATACCACTAGTGCCTATGAAACTGCTACCCTGGTGCTGGAGTTCAGAGAGTGTAAGTCTGAATAGGTGAGTCTGTGTGTGGGTTCTTTCAGAGGAACTGCTTTGGGCTCCAGAAGTTTCTTCCACCAAATCAATCCCACTGTTTTTTGCAACCAGAAGTTGTGAGGACTTATCTTCTTGGCATTGGAATCCTGGGCTGAGGAGTCTGGTGTGGGTCAGGACTCCTTGCTCCCAAGATATCATTCCCAAATTTTTATCCATGTGGATGTTGGACCAGCCCATGCAGTATCTGCACCCCTCCTACCAGTCTGGATGGATGTGGTTTCTTTAATTCTGTAGTTGTCAGACTTCCATTCAACTTGATTTCATAGTTGTCAGGCTTCCATTCAGCTCGATTTCTGATCCTGAGTGATGGCTATTCTATACTTTAGTTGTAGGTTTGATGTGGTTGTGTGAAGAGGCACGTCTGCCTCTGCTTCCAGTTTGACCAGAAGTTCCAATTTTCTTAATAGCAAATTGCTTTGAGCCTTATTTTTTTCAAACACTTAAATGTTTTAACTGTTTTTATTCTGTAATAAAAACAAACTATGCAAAATGTATGAGTGCTCAATACAAGTTTTTACTTTCATTCATTTTTTCCATTAAAAGTAGTCTAAAACATTTAAATTTGTATAGACATTTAGTCCTATATTAACACTTATTTTTCTTTATACCTACTCCATATTTCTTTGATGAAGAACAGAACTATTCTAGCTTTAAAAAATACAGAGAGGAATATAAGTTTCAATAAAAATGGAAAAGCATAATGCATTTAGTCACTGCAAAGCTCATCTGGCTAATTTTTATCTACCTCTCAGATAAACAGTTTAACATAATTTCTGTAGCAAAACCTGCTTTAACTCATCAGCCAAGTTAGGTCCTTGCATTATGTCTTCATTTCATCATACTATCCTTTGTAATGTAATACTTGGTATTATTTTTGCATATGTCATTGTTGCTAGATTGTAAATCCCACTGGGGATTTAGAATAGAATGTCTGTCTTATTTATTTATTTTTATTTATTCAGCATCCTTGGGATCTAGGACACTGTCTAACTCACAGATGATACAATCAATAAATATTTTCTTAGTGAACTTCAGTGCAATTACTGTCAGTAAACATTCTTACCCAGTCCTATATCTTTAACATCCACCATCTTGTATAAAGAACATTGATCTCCAGATTCAAATATTTTTAGGTGCTTTTAATGGAAAACTACAAAATATGTTCCTATAATTGCAATTTTATTTTTATTTGTGTTTAGCCTAAAATTTAAAAGTTTCTTCTTTTGCCAAAGTCAAGTATAATCCACAAAGTATTCTTAGTTTCATTTACACAACATTTATATTTTTAGTAGGCATGTTGATAATTTTTGGTCCTCTCTAGGTACAATCTCTTTGGAGATAAGGACTGAGGTATTTTTGGTTGTTATTTTTCATTTTGTTTGATTTCTTTCCATTTCATAGCAAGTGTACAACAATTGTGCAGTAAAAATTAATTTCATTTTTCATTTACATATCTCAAATTTCCTTTTAGAATTTATTTTATAAGCTTTCTAACAACTCTTCCAGTGAAATGTCTTTTCTTTTTCTTCTATATAAGCCTGTCTGAATAAAATGTCAGGTTCAACATCACACAATAAAACAAAGATGAAATAAAATGTAGTCCTCCTTAATCCTGGTTCACTACTCCCATCATGACACCAAATTTCTTTGTGGAATAATTATGGGAAACTGTATTCTAACTTGCAAGCCAACAATAACCAAGATCATAATAGGATGCATAGCTTGCAAGGAAAATGCCTAGCACATCAGCTATAAAGACAGGATATATCCCTGAAATACTGCTTTCCTTGGGATTCAGAATTTATATTCAAAACATTGCAGTTGCTCTGAGACACCACAATAACACTTCTGCAGCACAGTTTCAAAGGTCTAATAAATTAGATTCTTCCTTGGCTCAGTCAAAAATACTGTGTTCAGCAGTTTCAACAATGGGAGCTTCCTCTAATTAAATTAAGTGCGGTAGACGCTCATGCCAGCAATACTACCTCAAGCTGATAGATTCAGGTTCACAGTATTGCTAATCTGGCGTGCAGCCACCAGATGATCAGAGACGCCGAGCCAAGAATCTGATCTCCAGTAACTGGGAGACGAGAGGGGAGATTTTCCTTTTAATGGTACAGCAGCCCTAACATGAAAATTCATAGCTCACCACTGCCATATATCTAAAACATTTTTTGGAAGGTCCACTTATTAAATTTAGAAATTTAATTTTAAAAATAGACTGTGAGCTCATTGCTATTTTAATATAATGGCTAATTTTCTTCCTAAATCATCTACAAAGAAATGGCAGTTTGCTTGGAAGGTAGTCTTAACACTGAAGGATATTGTAGCACATGGAAGATTTAGTACTTCTCAGTTTGTGGGCTTTTCTTTTTTTAATTGTTAGTGTGTTAGGTTTCATGGTTTAAAAAATTAAATTTCAAGTAAACTTTGCCACAAAAATTTCATTATTATAATTTCAACAATCTGGAATAAGATATACTTTTACAATTTTAGGGCACTGAATATTTTCAGTGAATATGTATTTACATGGTTTTATTTACTGAATCTTTTAAAATTTACATAATTTAATTATCCAATTGTTGATTTGATTCACAGTTTAATTAAGATCCTAATTATAGAGTATTTTTTCAATCATAAATATTATTATGTTTATTCATTTCAGCCATGGCCTCACAAACTACCAGAGTACATAATGAAAGTAAACAACGGGCATAGTGTATATTAGAATTAGAAGGCATATTGATCATTTTTGGTCCTTTCTTTTAGATACAATCAAGAAGCTTTTATTAGAGACTGAATAAGAATATTAAAGTATAAATATGTAAGTAAAGGAAAGTAGAATAAAATATAACTATCATTGCAGTAGACTAGAGTTATAATGTCTCACCTTGCCTTCTGAAACATGTTCAAAACACATAAGCGTCATGTTGGAGTTGCAAGGGACCACACAACTTGACATGTAGTAATGAAAAGATATGTCTAATGTATAGACAACTTTCAGTGTCAGAGCAAAGGCCAAAGCTTTATGCCTGGGGCCAGTTCTCATCTGAATCCTGATACTCAAGAGAATATGTAAAAATGATACTTTGACAGTGCTATGCAGTAATGACTCTAAGAAAAATGAAAAATTTAATTTAGCATTACAAAGAGTGTCCAACAGGGATATTGAGCTGAAAACATCAACTATCGATTAATTTAAGGGACAACAGCAGAGAGTATACAACAATCTCAAAAATGTTTAATGCAAAATGCCTTTCAACAAGATCTACAGGTGCTTGCTATGCAAGTTCAAGTTCGAAGAGCATCAGTGACTCAGTATTTGTATATGCAATGTTTCCTTTTAGTAGTCTGTGAGGTCTATTAGAATAGCAGTCCTACCATATTCACTTTAATATGTATATATCAATTAATTAATTCACTCAATAAAATCACCTGAAGTTAGTATTACATCTATCAGGTATCCTAAGGGGAGAGGGGGACAGTCTGATAGGGAAACTCTTCAGGGGCATGGGAGATTGTTTAACAATAATGAATGCACTGACATTCTTTCTCTAATTATAGATCAACACTTCATTATCCCATTTTATTGAGTCAGGTGATATAATTATATAATTTATATGCTCCACTCTACTGAACGGAAACATTAGGATGATTTTCAGTTTAACACATTATCCCCTTCAAATATGATACTTTAAATGGGTCTTCAATTATTTACCCAGAATAATAGTGAACATTTTTCAATTTATTCAGTTTGATGATTATCAGCTACTATTAATGGCCCCTAGAATATCATATATTACATTGTCAAACTTTTTCTAAATATTCTATCAAGATTCATGAACTGAAAACTGGGTCCACAGCCAAGATTACCACTTATATATTCTAGATATTGAAGAAAATGTCTACTAAATAATACTTGCCTGAATGTAAAATATTATGAGATTAATTCAGTTAATTCTTTATTTATATTACTGACATTTAATGAAAGTATAGGTATTGGAATATTTAAATTTCTTTTCAGATCACCTACAGATTACAAAGTATAAACGGAATTCTTCAGATAATCAGGAGCAAACATTGATTAGCACTAAAATCTGCACCGTAGGAAACTCTATGGCACATACAATATTGTTTCTGAAATCCCTTCAGTCCAGCCGTGGTTACAGCAAAGCCACGCCAAGCAGGCTGTGACCAGAGCAGCACCAAGGCAGCTCTTACCAAACACAGAATAAAGCTTCATGCCTTTTGTTTCCTTTTCACTGAATGTGTTGGGGTGACACTGCTTTGTTCCATGTCTGGCTTTTTCTGAAAAAGAACATAAATCTATAAGAAAAAGTTCATATTCAACTATTCACTTCTTACAAGGTTGTTGTTTTTTTTTTTTTCACTGTCAAATATTTACTTTCATATAGAAGAAATGAAAATACCATCTCAGTCAAAAAGTCTTTCAGTTCCCCATTAAACATTATAAAACTCCTACACCTACATATCTCTGGAGTTTGCTGGCTGCATCATTTTCTTGCTCAATTATCCTGGGTGCAGCTCTCTTTTGACAGCCTATCACATAAACCATTAAAGAAAGCTCATGGATGTCATGAATGTGCCTTCTCTTCCATTACCAAATTTAAATTCTCTCGCTTTCAAACCTACTCATATACAGTAGAGAGCAGTGGCTAGAATCGATAAACCCCTCAATCAAACTATGAACTAACACCATATCATCAGACAGATGTAATAGAGTTGAGAAGGGTCACGAAAGGGCAGCCAGGACGATGAAGGGGATGAAGTGGCTTTCATATGAGTATAAATGAAATCATCTGATGATAATCTGACTTAGATTTAATTTGTTTTAGTGTCAAAAGTCTTTGTAAAGTCACAGAGAGTTTTGAAAAGGACAACATGTTTTCTTTCCAACGTGCACGATGTTGAAACTATGACACACACTTCATTTTGAAGACATATTATTAAAAGTGCCCCTTAAAGCTATGAGTTGTACAGTTATTATTACCCCATGAGGAGCTATCCACTGAAAATATTGATGGGAGCACCAAAAATTGTGGCTGATAAATATTCGTACATGGATGGTCTAGGCATCTAGCACACTAAAGAGCCTATCTGTGATCCCTGCATATAAGATGTAGTTTTCTGTCCTTGGCTAAAACAGATGAAAAGTGTTCTTTTTCCCCCCCTTCTCAATATACCTTTTAGAGCTGACAGCCTTACAGGTTATTCCAAATGTGATATATATTGCCATCAAACTCCAACAAGGGCCTCTTTTTCATGGTGGGCAGTGCAACAAGATTCATCACTTGTCTCTCACCTTAGAAGTAATATTGCAACATATTACAAACCCCTGGAGCCTTGGTAACTTAATTAATGTGTCAAGTTGCTGTAGTTTCTAGTGGATTACCTCTGATCTTCTGTCAGACATGTATTTTACTAGGGCAGTTAAAGTGTTTCTTCTTGTTCACTAGGGTTTAGCATAATCTCATCAATGAAGAATATCATGATAATTAAAACCCCTTTGGAATGGGAAACACAGGGAAATGGCTTGACCTACCCTTGAGGCAATTATATGAAAGCATATTATTGTTCTTACTGTATGAAAACAAAGCACTTCTGATTTTCTTCGATAATAGTGTTAAAACTAAATTAATAACTATATTCCAGTTTCCAAAATGTGCTTTGTTTTGCTTTAATAAATATACCACTTCTATAACTACAGGTTCATATGGTATTATGAAATGAAGGAATTTTGATAATAGATTATCAATAGGTAGACTTTCCTCACAACATATCTTTTGTTTTTGAGCTAACTAGTCCTGTTAAATAGGTATTTAGTAGTAGCAACCACTCCCATAATGTTCAAGAATTTCATCATAGGACTAAATTCTGCAATCACCTCCATGGATGCAGAATTGGTTTTGTTTATTATCTGGACTGAGGTGGGGCTTATCTTTGGGCTTTCAGTTGTCCCTTCCTACCATTCCTGGTGTCAGGGGATTAACACAGGGATTTTGCTAGGTACTAAGTATAATTACTTCTTTATAAATCTTCTGAATGGAAAATAACCATCAGATAAATCTGCGGTCCCAGGAATGAGGAGGAGACAGATTTGGGTCTACATTCCCTTTAAAATCTGGATATAAGAAGGTCTACTTTAGTGGAACGCAGTGATTTTTCAGGGCAACATAAATTAGAGTCAATCAAAGCCAGCATCTCAAAACAGTTAGAAATTTGAGATGTTTTCTGTTTCTTCACAACATTTCTCTGGTAACTCATTCAAAATACCTCTGGAGTCACCCTGGAACTAAGTGTACAGTATACTATAGAGGCTGAGGTGTTGAATTCTTCCTGAACGGAACCGTGGACTATCTATGAGCTGTCACATCTGGAAACTGAGCAACAGGCTGTGAGTAGTTTTCTGTCTAGCTAACCAAGATTATTTTGCCTAAACATGAAAAGTTACATCTGAGTATTCAACCAACCAATTTCATTCCTACAGACTCTGATCAATGAGATACACCCAATACTACTTTTTTCTTTAATTAAATCTTTTGAGATAACTGTTGATGGACATGTAGTTATAATAGGTAATACAGAGTTCTTGTGTATATACCCTTTGTCTATATTCACCCAGTGCTAACATCTTACAAAACAATGTTGCGACATCAGAACCTGAGTATTGACACCGATAAAGTAAAGATACAGAGTGTTTTCATCACAAGGACCCTCCATGTTGACCTTTTATAACCTCACCCCATTCTCTCCAAGCACACCCCCTTCTCTTAATTTTGTCATTCCAAGAATGTTACATAATTGATACCATACACTATGTAACTTGTCAGAAAAGCCTTCTTGTACTTAGCATAATTTTCTAGGAATTTCTTCAGGTTGGTGGTTGTGTCATTAGTTGGTTTCTTTTCTATAGCTGAGTGGTATTCTTTGGTATGGATGCCCAGTGGCTACTTACCTCTTCATCTATTGAAGGATATGGGTTTGTTTTCCATTTTTTACTATTATGCATATAGCTATTACAAACATTTGTATAAGGGATTCTATGTGAACGTGTCTTTCTTTATTACTGTACCTACATAATAAGTCTTGGAATTAGTCTGATACTCTTTATGAAAGTTATTTTAACTACTTTAATCCTTTGGCTTTTCACATAAATTTTATAAAGTAGTGTCAATAGCTGTAAAAATCTTGCTGTGATAGGAATTATGTTTTATTTGTGTGCCAACTGGGGGAGAGTTGACATCTTTGCTTTTGAGTCTTCTAATGCAGTAATGCAATATGTTACGTCTCTCCATTTACTTAAATCTTCTTTAATTTCCTTCATCAGAATTGTGTAGACTTCAACATAAAATTCTTACACCTATTTTATTAGATTTACACATAAGTATTTAATTTTGGAGTGATTTTAAATTATACTGTACTATAATTTCTATATTGACACATTTATTAATACTGTATGGCAATGCAATAGATTTTTTAAATATTTATCTTATACCCAACAAACTTTACTGAACTTATATGTTATTTCTAATATTGATTTTAATCCTCATCCAGGATATATATATATATTTTTTTTTATTTTAGAGAGAAAGGAAGCATGTGGGGGAGAGAGAAAGAGAGAGAGAGAGACATTGATATAAGAGAGAAACATCTGTCACGCATCAGTTGCCTCCTGTGCGTGCCCTGACCAGGGATGGAACTATAGCATTTCTGGTGATGGGATGATGCTTCAACAGCCTGAGCCACCCAGACAGGGCAAGGCCTTTTTTCCGTCTGTGGATTCCTTGGGACTTTTTACAGTACAATATGTCAAGCAGAAATGGAGACAGTTTTACTTTTTGCTTTTTTATCTCTATACCTTTTATTTCCTTTTCTTGCCTTGTTTCACTGGTTAGAGAACTCACAGCACTATGTTGAACAAATGTGGGGATAGCAGATACCTTTGCCTTTTTGTGTGGAATGAAATACGAAAATGGTTATGTGCATAGCTACAAAGTTGTTCTTATCAAGCTTAAATGAATTATATGAGACAGACCACAATCTCTAGTCTTAGGTAATAACATATAAATCACTTACAAGACAAATTTTAACAAATTCCAGTTTTCTAAATATTTTATGAAGAACTATTGTAATTTAAATACTCAAAAATATAATAAAATTATGATGAAAATTAAAACAAATTTAGAACTGAACAGTAATAAAAATACTACAGTAGCTTTCATTTGTGGATTATACATCAATAGGAATTTACAAGAATATGTAAAACCTCGAGTGCTAATCTAGAAAAAGACATTTCTAATATAAAACCTGAATAACCAGTTCCAAGTATTATAGAGAAAAGAAATTAACATAAGATAAAGATTAATAAGTAAAGAAAATACTATAAATAAATCAGCAATGTTCAAAGTTAAATCTTTGGTGAATACCAAAATAAACCAAGTTCTCAATGGATTATCAATAATAAAGTGGAGAAGAGAAATATAACTAATACCATATTAATAATGAAAAAGCAAATACAGTAGTATAAATAGCATAGATTTTAATAGAAAAAAAGAGTAATGGGAATCTTTTTGCCAATAATTTAAAAAATCACCTAAAATGATTTTTTAAAAGAAAATATAGGACATTTTCAGGACATTTATGTATCCTAAAACTTTAAAGTATTTGAGTCAGTATATATTTTAAAATCTGTTCATGCTTATTATACACATGACGCCAGATCCACATAATTTTATGTACGAGTTCTGCCAAAGAAATGCGAAGTTTATTAATATAATGACAATTGAAATTTTATGATTATCTGTAAAGTATTACAACAGAAAATATATTGGAAAAGGCGGAATCTTTCATGTGCTCTCGAGGGCTCAACTCAGCTACATGAGAATGTCTTGAGTAGGCTTGAACACTTCTTTAGAAACAAGAGAAAAAGAGCCCAGCAGCCTGTGCTTGGTTTAGCTCCTTGTGCTGTGGTGTCTTTCCCTGTTTCAGGCCTCATGAATACTCTCTTGTCTCTGCTTGAAGCAAGCCCTGGCTATGGGGACCGTTCTGTGTGGCACAGGCCCAACTCCCACTTGGGCAAGTGGAGAGTGATACAAGGCCCATGACCACGGATAGGTTCTCCCATGGGGAATCAAGCCTGCATTGTACATAGGTTGCTTTGAGATTTGCTTTTTGCTAAAATCCCTCACCTTGAATTGAGCCAGCAAGGGCTTACTGCAACTTCCTAAATTCCATGCTAAACCTTCCAAGGAGGAATCCGACCAGTTCAACCACTTTTCCCTTTGCATTTGCAAATATCCTCCTTTCTTGATGTAATTAGCAGCATCCTCTCCATTGTTATCTGTAAAAGGTTATCACCTACAGTGATCCTATGCATAGTCAATGAGGACCTGTGCATAGTAAACAAAAAAAAACACCTTCAATGTAATGTGTCCAGAAAGACAATAAAAACCTGTCAAGGCAAGGGTCAGCACACTCTCCTCTTGAGAGAGTGGCCAAGGTGCTCCAAGGCACTCCCCCCTTGGGAGAGTGGCCATACCTTCCCTTTTCCCTTTTCCTCCACAGGACTCGGTAGCCCGTGTGAATTTGTCTCATGTCTCAGCCATGATGCTGGGGACACTGCAGGTCGGTGTCCATATCACTGGTTCACCCTGCTGTTACATCTTTCCATAGTCGGTGAAGGACTGGGTTAGTCCACTGAGGCATAAGAGGGGAGCATGGAAGCCAATCACCCTGCAATGGATGATGGACGCTAGGAGAGAGAGACTGGATGGCCATGGTGACCCACGCACAATACGAATCTGATCTTCCTCTGTCTTTTCTCTGTATAAGTAACACATTTTTTCCATCTAGTGCATAACTGCATTGTGTTTTTCTTGGTGACTCCAGTACAAAGACGCAATGGGCTAAAACATTTAAAGTCCTGCCTTGGGTTTGAAAAAAGGTTCACACTACCCTGTTTGACAAATAGAACTTTATAGATATATTTTAATAACATTATTATTGACTTTAACCACGTGACAGTTGTTATGCAACTTTAATTGGTCTTACTCTCAAAAACTGCACAACTGGACATATTTTTAACTCTTAAGCAGTTCTCAAAAATATATATAGGCTTCTATGACTACTTGTAAGTTAAATATGCTCAGGCTGCACAATGCCATAATCTAAAACTTTTTACTTACATGTGGTGTTATAATATTTTGGATTTAAGTTTCACTTTGCATGCTGTACAAACTATATTCTACAGATTAGCTAAAGACAATTTTAAAAGAAAGCTTTCTGCCATTTTTATACAAGTCCAAGTTACAAGCAAACTAATATTTCTTTCACACAGTGAGAGAATTAGACCCAGCATCTCTAGGAAATGGAAAACTGGTTGCCAGGGGGAAGAGGTCTAAATCTTTTTAATGTGGTGACTTTATATTGTTGGTCTGACCCTTTTCCCAAATGGGGAAAAAACAATATATATATGCTTTATATACAATATATAAATATATTTGTATATATGATGACACCTTGGACATTCATAAATTCAACATAGGCACTCAGCATTAAAACACTTTTAATTTTGTTTTGTTTTTATTGTAAAACCACATGAGAGGCGTTTTTTTTTTTTTTTGTTTTGTTTTGTTTTCTTCTTTAGAAATAATAGAAGAAAATATATTGCCTTTCTAATACTTTTATGGGCATCAAGGAGACTACACCCTTATGATACTCTCCTATGATGGTAATATATAAAAAAATATAGTCTCATATATCAACTAAAGGACTAGCATAGGACTTAAATCAACTGGGAAACCAGTAAGGAAAAATATGATTGAGCTTTAGAGAAGAAAAGTTAATTAATACATTTCTCTATGTGACTTGACTATAAACAATATAATGATTATTCTCATCACTGCTGATATCATGGCCTTTTTTATTAGTCACCCTTTTTTAAAAAAAAGTTAATTGATTTTACAGAGAGAGAGGAAAGGAGAGAGAGAGAGAAACATCAATTTGTTGTTCCACTTATTCATTCATTCATTGGTTGCTTCTTCTATGTGCCCTGACAGGAGATCAAACCCACAGCCTAGGTGTATTATGTATCAGGACAATGCTCTCACCAACTGGGCTACCTGGCCAGGGCAGAGACCCACTTTTTTAAATCCAGTGATTGTACCACAGGATACTGTGATCACTCTCCTTTTCCTCCTGACATTCCACAGATGAAGTCATTGCCTTGATATGAAAGAATTAACTTGATATAACACTTTCTAGTATAGATAATTTTCTCTTCATGCATACAAGGACATATGGACAGACTCCTGTGTTTCTCCTTTCCTGAATGATATCATGTAGGCAAAGCTCTTAAAAGTCATAAAATCCCTTGAAATCAAATTGAAGGGATTCTTTTTTTTTGACTCAAAGGAATAAATAATTATCTCCAACCTAAACAAAAAAGTTCAGGTCATGAGTGTATCAAGCTTGAGATACTTTTCAGCTTTTCAAGCTTGAGATACAAGCTTGTTAAACTTTTCATGTTGGAAATAACTTAAGAGCATTCATACCAACGATACATCCCTGGGCAACTTTGGTGGCTCTGCCTGCAAGTTTACAGATGGCTCCCTGGGAACTGATATATAATGACTTCGTGCATGAAACACAATCGTTACCTCATTCATCATTCATAGGGAACAGTTTGGATTCCTCATGACTTGTTTTAATGCAACTTCCTGTTAGAGAAAGTAAGAATATATTGAAAGCATATATTCACATTTGCATTTGCATGTGCCTGTGCAAAGTTACATTTATACATACAAAACCTCAATATATTAGATCAAGATATGTTTTGAAGAAATGAAAATTTTTAGTAAAAAATACCAGAAGCATTTATAAATCAAAGAAACTTTATCAGTTATTCAAGACATTTTCAACTAAATAATTTTCAGTTTTCAAGCTCATTTTCAATATTTTGTTTATTTACTTATCATTTTTATTCACATCCTACATCCTATCCTTTACTATTTTGAGTCAGATCTACACAAAGCATTGATGTTATCTTTGAAAAGCCTGTAATCTTTAGTGCTTCCTAATATATGTCCCTTAGAAATCATTTCAATAAAAAAGTCAAAGCTACATTTTTGAATACTCATCATCTAAAAGAGTTCTAAATTAATTTCTGTACAGTTCCTAAATATAAATATATAGATCTTTGGCATAATTTTATTGAATGTATAGCAAATAATCTATCAAACAGAATTCTGATCATTCAATTTGAAAATAAATTTGCCTCTGAAGAATAAAGTAAGCATTTCTCATATTTGAAAATCATTCATGAAGAAAAATAAAAATATGGTTTATTATTGTTTTCCAATTATAGGACAACATATTCAAAAGAAGGGTTGGGATAAATTATACAGTTTATGAGTAAATATTATTCAATATAAAATTCTCTTTCAACCTGCATTTATTCTTGACTTGGCTTCTGTTCAAGTTTATATTTTGAGGTTTCATATTTTCTCTAAATTCTCAGTAATGAGGGTTTAATAGTGTGATATAAAAAAATGAAAATAAAAAATTAAAAATACTAAATCAAATTATCCAAATAGAAGGTGCTGAACAAGTGGAACTTTCTTGCATTGCTTGTAGAATTGTAAAATGGTGAAATCACTGTGAAAACATAAACTTTTAAAGCTTTTTTAAAGAATAAGTTTATTTTAAAATCTTTGGCTGTAACTCAAATCACACATGTGAAGCTAGAGATTCGAGAGAAAATGTTGTGTTTTGAAAAGGAAAGAAAACAAAATCAATGAAAACGAAAAGGCAACAAATGGTTAAGTACCTGCTACTTGAGAGTAATTATGAAAACTCCAGAGCAAAATGTCGGAACTGGACAAATGTCATAAGAAGACAAAGAAATGAAGAAACACCTCTGGGTGACTGTAGCCGCGTAAGCAACAGTCCAAATATCGTCCTGATGTTGGCATCGCACACCCGAGTCAGAACCATGCAGGGGTTCTCACAGAACAACCTCTACGTCCATCAGGACGAGTGGCTCTGAAGAACAGATAAAGAGAAATAAAACAAAGTCCTCCAGGGAATGTCTTTTATTTATTTATTTTTTCCTTTCACCTATTTCCCTCCAGGAACATTTCTCCCAACAAAAGTCAGACTATTGCTATATATCTCATATATACAACACTTGCTATGGCCAGATACTTTTTATAGGTACTTGATGAATATTAAGTTATTTAATCTTTTTACAAAGCTTATGTAGCAATTGTTATGGATATGGACATGAACAAGGCTAAATTTTTTATCTCTTGGATTTACCAATTCACTTGGTTACTATTATTTTTTGCTGATTTATGTAAAAATGACTCAAACACTGTTACAGATAGCAGACAAGATGTACAAATTACACAAACATTTCTGCCAGTTTTTTATCTTTGTAACTTTTTTAGCCACATTATAGAGATTTGAAGTACAGTTAAACCTCGATTTTCTAATGTCTCCCTTCTCGAATAATGGGTTCTCAAGCAAGTTTTTCTCAGAAAAATGTCTTGGTTGTTATCAAAACTTCCGTTCTTAACCCAACAACTCTTTCACATTGATACCTCTGTGACCCGTCACACGTCTCTTAGTCAACAAAAGAGAGAATATGCGCGTATGAGTCAGTTTATAGCTATACCTCTCATTGTTAACATCTGAGAAAATTGTGCTGTATCTTTGTATTTTCTTGCTTTTGTTTCTGTTTATTATTATTAAATATGAACAATAAGTAACCATGGGCCCTAAGAAGGTTAGTGATAGTAGCAAAGTGAAAAGGAAAGTTGTAGGAACAACAACAGAGCTTTCAAAAACAATTGCAAAGTATGATAGAGGTGTTCGCGTGTCTAATCTGGCTACCAAATGTGGCATGGTGAAATCAATGATTAACACAATTTTAAACCATCAAGAGGCCAATTTTAAGTCATCAAGATTGCTGATGTTGCTGAGGGTTTAAAAGTGCTCAAAAAACAACAATCACAGGAAATTGAAGAGGTAGAACAATTGTTGTTAATTTGGATAAACAAAAAGCAGTTAGCCGGCGATAGCAATCTGGAGGCAATGATATTCTGGAAAAGTGAACATGCTGCATGCTGACCTACTGAATGAGTGTAGAGAGTACTTTGTTTAAGGCTATTGAGGGGTGGTTCAATAAATTTAAGAGAAGAAGAGACATTCATAGTGCAGTAAGGTGTGGGGAAGCTGCCAGTGCTAACATAGTAGCTGCTGATAATTTCATGACAGAATTTCAAGAATATGTAGAGGCTGAGGAATTTGTTCCCCAACAAGCATTCAGTGGTGATGAGACAGGTCTCTTCTGGAAGAAAATGCCGAAGAGGACTTACATCACACAGAAGGAGAATCCATTGCCAGGATACAAGGCAATGAAGGACAGGCTGATGTTAGTGTTGAGCGGAAATGCGAGTGGGGACTTTAAATCGAAGCTTCTGCTCATCTACCATTCTGAAAACCCATGAGTTTTCAAGAAAAATAATGTCATGAAGAACAAATTGAATGTGATATGGAGGGCTAATAGCAAAGCTCGGATAACTAGGCAATCTTTTACTGCGTGGATTCATGAAGTGTTTGCCCCAAGTATGAAGAAATTCCTATGGGAGACCGTTCTGCGTGGCGTGGGCCCAGCTCCCACTCGGACAGTGGAGAGTGACACAAGGCCCACGCCCACGGATGGGTTCTCCCGTGGGGAATCAGGCCTGTATTGTACCTAGGCCGCTATTGTAACAGGGATATTATAACCTTAGAATATTTTAAGTCCTGTTAGAAATGTAGTAAGTAGTAAAGTAGAAACAGGCCTAGAGGGCAAGCTGTGACTCCTGGCCAAATGTTAGTGAGATTGTAATCTGTAAATAACTCTTTGTACCCTGCAGCTTATAGCTTAAGTGTGCTTGCTTGATTTGCAGTCATGATGTCTGGCAGGAAGACAGCCAATTGTGAATTTCTCACTAAAGTGTTATCTAGGAATGCAGATGAGGGAATCTGCATGATGTCAAAGTGTTATCTAGAAATGCAGATGAGGGGATCTGCTTTTCCGGGACAATCTCACTGCCTTAGTAAATCTGCTTGCCTATAACACCTCAAATGATATATAAGCTAGCTCATGTCTTTGTTGGGGGCTCTCGATTTGGAGTTTATTCCCGAGAGCCCACGCGTGAAATAAAGGTCTGTGACTTTTACCTCTCAGGAGTTTGGTCACTTCATTTCCCCGTAACACTATGAGACTTGCTTTTGCTAAAACTCACTCACCCTGGATTGAGGCAACTAACGTTTACTGTGTATCTCTAAAGTAACTTCCTAGAGTCCATGCTAAACCTCCCAAGTATGGAGTGTAACCAGTTCAACCACTTTTCCCCTGGATCTGTAACATCCTTCTTTTTGAAGTAATTAGCAACATCCTTTCCTTTGTTATCTGTTAAAGGTAATCGCCTATGGGCGAACTTGTGCATAATAAATGAGAACCATCCTCCATGTAATGTGCCCAGAAAAAGTAATAAAAGCTTGTCTAGGCAAAGGTTGGTGGGCTCTCCCCTTGAGAGAGTGGCCATGCCTTCCCTTTTCCTCCACAGGACTCGGTAGTCTGTATGAATTTGTCTAGTGTCTCAGCTATGACACCGCGGACACTGCAGGCTAGTGTCTGCATCAAATACCTCCAGAAAAAACAATTGCCACTCAGGCCACTTCATGTAATGGACAACTCTCCTGCCTACCCTCCAGCTTGGAGGCTGAGCTGGTGGAGGAGTACAGTTTCATCATTGTCAGGTTCTCATCACCTAACACAACCCCTCTCATCCAGCCCAAAGACCAGCAAGTCATTTATAAAGAGACAAAAGAGAAACAGAACCTGAGAAGAACAGTGACCCAATGTTTTATGGAAGGGGACTCTCCTTAAAATGATAACATTCCTCCCTCCCTCCATCGCTCCTCTTTATTTTCAATCTTCAATAGCCCTCAACATTAAAAGTAAGTTGAAATGTATATGTAAATTTTCATTTTTTACCATACATTTTATTTCCTTTTTGTTAAATTTTCTTTTACATTCCATGCCCTTTTTGTTTTTAAAGTGTTTATTAATAGATTAAACAGTACATTAGATATGTATTGCATATGAGTAAGGTTAAAATGGCATCATTTAGGAGTCTGGAATGGGTTAATTCAATGTACATTATTTTTAATGGGATAAAATGATTTGGTTTTATAATCAAACAACCTTCCAGAACAAATTAAGTTTGAGAGCTGGGAATCCGCCATATGACAGCTGGGTTGAGTGAACTTGTGAATCTAAGATGAGTCCATTTGAAAGGAAAGGCACAAGCGTTGTTGATTTGATCGCTGATGAAAGAGGTGGAAACGGGACCATTTTCTCCATTTCCCTGGTCTGGCACACGGTGGGCCGGGGTAGCGCCCTGGACACCTACAGCTCCTAGGAGACCGAGGTCAGAGATTGTGGCCATCAGAAGACTGACATTTTTTCAAGGGCACTAGAAACTGTGAAAGCAACAAAGTTAACTCAGGTTGGAAGTGGATCTTCAATGAGAAGACTGAAGCTAAATAACATGACTTCCCTAAGTTACACACAAAAATAATTGGGGAAAGTTTAGAAATAAAGTTGCTAAGGTCCATGATATGGCAAGAACAATGTGGGAATAGAACTTGTTCACAAACTTAATGTTACCAATTACCCAGTAGTATAAGATGATTTTGTGAACATTTGGATTATTGCTCAAAGAATTTACACTAGCAATAATAACAGTAATACAACATCCTAC